>JAGPOW010001661.1:6741692-6767428 GCA_030014935.1 Caiman crocodilus
AGGGAGGGGAGCCAGCACACAGAACAGCCCCTGCTGGAAAGCCAGCAAAACCTCCAGCTTCCCTGTTCATCCTTTTTTCTCAGCCCGCTTCAACCTGCTCCTGGGATCAGCCAAGTTGTGGACATCCCACCAGGTGGCATCTGCTTGAGTGAAAATTGTGGCAGAGATGTCCTGGCTGGGTGCTTAATTCACAGGCAGGATCCCCGACTGCCACTCACGTACAGAATGCCTGGACCTGTACAGGGCCGAAATGCAGGAAACCCTGGACATTGCTGCCATCTGGACTCGCAGCAAATGCAGACACCATTAGGTGCTGGGCAGGCACAGCTCCTGGATCCTCCAGCGCCAAGAAGGATCAAAAGAGCAATGCTATAGGGAATTTAGGAGAGGAAGAGAAGCCCTCCCCTCACCCCCCCAAGTTGTGTAAGCCATAAACGTGGCTTCTGAGCCAGGTCAGCTGTGGAAAGCATTCCCCGTCCTCCACCAGTTTTCTGTTCTGTCCATTTGGACTAAAGCGTGTCAGGGAACAGTCCCTCCTGGAAGCTGCTTGTTCAATTATCTCACACTAAATAGTTGGGATCTTGTCTGGAGTCTCTTGGTACTACCCTAAGAGACCCTTGAGACCCCAAATCCTATTTAAACTCATTACCTACCAGTCCAAGTATACAATTCAGCAGCTGGGCCAAAGCTCAGCGTAAGTCCAAACCAGGATCTCCAAAGACTCTGTCTGGGGTAGACAGAGTCCAATATCTTTTTCCATCGAATTGGTTGTGTAGGCATTCCTGCGCTATTGTTCCAGATTTCCCAAGCCATTAGCAGCTATGCTGGATTCTGATCATTCGAAGTTTCTCTTCCCACCACATTTCCAGCCCCTTTGCCTACTCCACAACAGTCAGCTACAGGATCTCCTGCTCGTGAAAGCAGTAGGTGCACAGGGATACCCACAGTGCGCATAAAGAAAATCAGCATACGAGACCTTGCTTCTGTTCACACGCCTCCGATCTGGAGAGGAGGGAAGGAATAATCAACTGGACTGTCTCCAACTCCATTCCTCAGCCAACAAGGGAAGTGTCACATGGCCAAGGTCAGGCCACAGGCGATAGCTTTATTTGTGAGTGGTCTCCAGTGCCGGCTGAAATGCTTTGGAAGGCAACCGCCTCTACTTGTTCACAGTCCAGGTAGGACAATTGCAAAAGCTTCCCTTACCTACTGCTCTGCCAGCAGGCATCAAGCCAGTTGGATGCCCTGGGCAGGGGATTGTTGTCCAATGTGCTAGCTCCACCTGCATGACGTGTCTGGCAGGAACAGAGCAACTCAACAGTGGCTGACATGCAGGGGGCTGCCCGGAGCACACTGTTTTTGGAAAGATTTGGTCAGCAGAGTTGAGCGGGTCATTTGGGAATGAAGGCACCCATACAAGATCTTCTCTCTCTTAATGGGCATAAGTCCGATGTCAGCAACCCCCCTTGACTTCACTGGAGTTACACATGCACTGATGTGAACTGGAATAGAAATGAGGCCATGAGCCTGGTCTGTGTGCATCATCTAGAAGCCCCAGTTGCAATCTGGGTTATGTCATGCTAGGAACTGGATCTGTGCATAGTGAGAGACTTTACTATCCTGAGCAGCTCATGGTATAAAAAGAGGAGGAGAGAAGGGGGAATGTTACCCCTAGACTGTCAAAAACCAAGGCCCAGAGGGATGAAGTGACATGCCATTGCCCAGCATCCTTTTCCTGGACAACTTCCCCCAACAAGAGATCTCTATCCCTGCTGCAATGCCCCTTTGGTGACAGCAGAGGTTGGCACCCACAGCCCCCAGCAAAGCAGCCTTAGCTCGCATACATCCTAGGCAAGGTGACTCACTAGTGTCTTCTCTTCATCAGATTCCAGCAGTTTCCCCTCCCAGGCCCTCCAGCAACTGGATGGGTTGGACTGGCCTCCCAGGACCCAGGTGGACTGTGTGGAGATGCACACTCCTTGGTGCCATGCACACAACACCCAGCTCCTTCCCTTTAGAAAGACATCCCCAGTATGACAATTCCCGTTCGATCCCAGGCAGCTTTCCAGCTGGATCAGGTTCCACCAGGTGCCCCTGGCCCTAAGTTCAGAGCTGCCATAGAGCAAAGTGGAGCAAGGGTGCACCCAGGAAAAATAATGTTTTTCTCTCTTGGCAGCTGGCTGGAAATGGCACCTGACCTGAGCTCTGCAGACCACCGCCTCCTTCACCTGTGAGCACACATGAGGAGCCTGTGCAGACACACACAAATCAATGCACATCGATCCCAGAGCCAGGAATTCATAAACTCCTCTAAAGGTCAAGGATTGATTTTTCACTTTCTGTAAAAAGAGCAACTCCAGATGGTCCCTCCTGCTGGCTGCCAGGCCCCACCACCCCTCTGTGTGGCAGCACAGGCACACATAGATTCATAGATGTTAGGGTCGGAAGAGACCTCAATAGATCATAGAGTCCGAACCCCTGCATAGGCAGGAAAGAGAGCTGGGTCTAGATGATCCCAACTAGATGCATATCCAACCTCCTCTTGAAGACCCCCAGGGTAGGGGAGAGCATGCATGCACACCAAGTGGGGGGGGGGGCATACACGGAGAAAACCCATGTTCCTGGACATGCACAAACACACATGCCATTCAGTAAGGCACTTCAATGGCCACACATGCACGTGCAGCACATCGACTGCGGGTTGATCAAGAGCACTGCTCTGACAGGGTAGAAATGATGGAGCATCAAATCCCAAAGGCAAAAGCTGTTTGGAGGGAGATGGCATCAAAGAAACATGCAAACTCCCACACTTGGGCACCCCCAAGCAGCCATGACAGGGCTTCACTGCCATAGGATGACGTGCCATCTGCACTGTGCATGCTAGATCGTGCTCCCAGACATACCAGGGTAGGAAGGAGCTTGGTCTAGCTGTGCACATTGTATCGCCAGACATTCCTGGATAGAGCCATCACACCCATTGTGGTTTCTGCCTGCTGGTGAGACTATTTTATTGTGGGGAAAGCCACTCAGGATGGGAGGTGCCAAAAAAAACAAAACAAAAAACCCCATAGGAAGCCTCTTCCTGCTCTGCAGTTTTGTGGTGTAGGGAAGCCAAATAGCCATACTTCAGCCCTGTGTCATCCTGAAAAGGGGGCCTTTTCTCCCCTCCCCATTGTGCTTGTGGATAGATGAACCCTTTGTGCACTTGCCCAGGGCTTTGGAATAAGCAAAGGGCAAATAGAAAAGACCTCCCAGTTTTTATACAAGCCTGGGACAGGACTAGAGATGAGTCAGACTCAAATGCCTATTTCTAAACACCCCAGATGCTTGGCCTGCCCATGTGGATGTGAGCTTTGTAGCTCCCAAGAGTGGGGATGCTGCAGGTGTGCTGGGGAGTTCAGTCCACCTCTCCCCCTTGGCTGGCTGCAGAAGAGCTTGCACAAGGTAGTTTCAGGTACCCCATGATTTGGGGGCACACAAACATCTCCTGCTCCTTTATATAATCTTAGGGGCCCTGTTCACTCATCCAGCATCTCCAACATCCTGCCTCCAGTACTGGCCAATGGTTCATAGTTCAGAGGAAAGCAGAAAACAACTCCAACACAGCTAGTGCAATGAAATGCTCCAGAGCTAGGCCCGCTACTCCATAGGGTTTGCTGGTCTTGTAGCATCAGTACTGAGGGAATTTCTCATGTCCTCCTGAGGCGCCAGCTGTGGTGTCTGGAGAAGCAAGCAACCTTGCCCTGAAGCAACCTAGGTACTCATCCTCCCTCCCCTCTGCTCTGCCTTGGCTTCCTCCCACAGAAGCAGCAGGCAGCAACAGCTAATTGCTGCAAAATAGCTAGTCTCCATTTCAGGGTGCTGCTTTCTTTTGCTTTAGTAGCTGGCAAATGAATCCTCCAAGGGATTATAATAACCCTGTCCTGGCCCTGTTCCCTGGATTTCTGGCCTCTTTCCCTGGCATCCCTCCTAGCAGGACTGGAAGTCTCACTGTCTCTATTCCCTTTAAGTTCCCCAGCCCACCCCAATTGCCAAGCCTGCTGGCCAGTAAGCCCAGTCTCCCCACACACAGAACCATCTCCTCACAAGGCAGCCTGAGCACTTGGTCCAGTGCTGGTCTGGCTCTTGGTCCAATATCTTGACTGGTCATCATGCACTCTGGGAGATGCTCTGAAGCCCATTCACATTTCCTTGCCTCCCTGCAAACCTAGACCATGTCTGCCTGGTGTACGACTTCACATTACTGTTTGTGACCATCCGCCAGGCAAAAAGCCTTCCTGAGCAGAGCTCAAGCTATTGTTAGATATGGAAGGTAACACAGAAAAGCAATAAAGGGATTAACCCAGGGTTATGGAAAGCTCAGTGCTGCCGAGGCACTATGTAGCAGATGGGGCCAGTAGTGAGAGACAGCCAGTCAGCATTAAATGCAACAACTGTCAGACCAGTGTTGATTATAATGGATTTGGAAAGCCCCAGCCCAATTTTTGGTCAGCTCTCATCTTGCTTTGGAACAGGACCTTGAGCAAATTTTTCTACAAGTTTCAATGGGTTTTTGGATGAAGCCATCTCTATGGATGGAGCTGGATGTTTAGTGGTGGCAGATGACACAACAAGGAGCAATGGTCTCGAGTTGCAAGGTAGGTTTAGGCTGGATATTAGGAAAAAAGCTCTCTCACTAGGAGAATGGTGAAATACTGGAACAGGTTACCTAGAGAACTGGTGGAAGCTCCATCCTTGGAGGTTTTTTAAGGGCCAGCTTCACAAAGCCTTGGCTGGGATGATCTAGCTGGGGCTGGTCCTGCTTTGAGCAGGGGGTTGGACTACATGCAACCTCCTGAGGTCCCTTCCAACCTTCATCTTCTATGATTCTGTGACTGGTCACCCCATTGGCAACACCTGCCAAGAGATGCAGTCCCCCACTTACCCTGAAGGGTTTGGAGAGCTCAGACTGGCACCCTGACTCTCAGGCCCTCATGGCAAATCTTCAGATGGTCTTGCATCATCATTGCAAACATAAATGGAGGACATACGTTCCCTGAGCCCGGTCCAGCATTTCCAGTGCAACTCCCTCACCGACAAAACCGTGTTTTTCCATTCAGTGAAAACATTTGCTGCCCTCCACCACAACACTCATTTCCTGGCCAGCTCTACTTGGCCTCCTCCATCATTGGCCAGGGCTTACTGCTCAGAGTGGGCCACCAAGAGGGCTCTGAAAGGGGTATCAGTGCCTGCAGCCAGGCTCTGTGGCTCTGCCAAGTGCCACAGCACCACATCTACGCATGGGCTTCTAGAGCAGGTCCCTCCATGGTGGGAAACAGCCTGCTCTGAGAGGTGGTTGATTATCATGTTATGGAATGAAAGTGCCTGTCGGATGTTCCCCACCCTTACTGTCAGCTGTGTAAGAGACATTTAATGGGGATGAATGCTAAAAAGCAAGGGGGGAATGGAAATACCGATAATCATCATCATTACAATTCAGAGCCAGCTACGAATAAGAAAATTAAAAGTTCTACAAGGGTTAGGATGGTTGGAATTGGCTGATCAGGCCTATTAAAGAGAGGGATCTGGATTTAAGTGGCCAACCCCCTTAAAAGGGTCACGGGTAAAAAATGGAGTTTCAGAGGAGGGTGGGGCATACTAATCTGAGACCATCTCAAAGAAGGGATAGAAACAGATATTAAGACAAGGTATTATGCTCCCCTCTACCCAGCTGCTGTGGGTGCTGCACAATTATTAAAAACGGCACCAGAAAAAACAGGAATTGATAGTCGTTAAAGCCACCCCGCAGTAGACGAGATACAGAAGCAGCCCTGAAAGACAGGATTTATGGATGTCATTAAGAAGGGGCAGGAGAGACTCCTTCACAGCCAGCACAATTGACATGGAGGAAGGACGGGACTATATCTCAGCACCTTTGCTGGCTTTGCCATAAACTACTAAGGCACCCTGGTTATAATAGGCAATCTCTGCCCCTGTTACTAGGGAGGTGGCAAGAAACTCAGGGCAGTCAGTAGTAGCTGCACGGGTGGACTGAGCCAAGGACAGAAGAGGCCAGGTGGTGAGCGATTCAATTAACTGCATGTGCCCTTGGGTGCAGGAGATCTGGTCATACGACTGGAAGAAGTCTGGGCTTGAGCATATAAGCCCAGCCTCTGACCATGTAAAGAGCAGTCTGGCCCTGGCTGTGGGAGGACAGGGAGCTCCCAAGAGAAAGCTAGCTGCAGCAAGGAGCCAAGCCGGTAGTCAAGGGCTGGAGGAATAGAAGTTGAGTGAGCCTGAAAATCCAGGCTTAAGTCCCCAAGCAGTTTATGTTTAAGTTAGGACCAGTTAGGTCACTCTTCTGTGTTAGAGTTTTTCTACTGGAGAACCAGATTGTGGCTACAGGGGAGGTGGAGACCATGGATGGGAGGTCCTGGGTGGCACGCCCCAATGTCAGCAACAGAAGATAGCCCCAAGCCAGAAGGGCTGGGGTTGGTGGGGTGAAACTATAGCCCCCAGAAGGGGCTGCTGCCAAGTCAGGGCTGATGCCTGGGAGTTGAGGTCTTAGTCCACTATCTAACCCAAGGCTGAGGGCACAGCCAGAGAAAAAGGGTCTCAAGGCCATGACAGCTGAAGTCCTGACAGGTGCTCAGAAGCCTAACGGAGAACTCCCTTAAAAAGAAAGCACTTAAGGTTGGGGGTGGAAGCACAGACCCCAGGTGGGTCAGAGCCAACCATGGAGGCAACCAGTGAGGCTATCCCCGGCCCCAGGGACTGCCTCCCAAACAAACCAAGATAACATCAACATCATGGCAGGCAAGAGACTAGAGGTGAGGTGGGCCCAGGAAATAGCCAGCAAGCAGGTCAGACCACGGGGGGGGGCGCATCAGGTGCCAGGGTGGAGGACCCCGAGGCCTGCTACACTGGTCCAATCATTTAATTCCGCCCTTCCCCTCTCCATCTTAGTTCCCCACTGTTTTGTCTGTCAGCTCTATGAGACAGGGGCTGTGGCTTAGTCTACTCTATAATGCTTTGGCAGTACATCTATGCCTGTTAGGGTGTGAAGAGATCATACACCAGCCAACATGGATCTGAAAGCTACATCCTGCCTCCCCATCTTAACACAGCTATGCTGACAGAAGGTAGAGTAGCCAAAAGAACTACTTCTGTCACCACCTGTCACATCTCCATCAGGGGACACTGCCTCTATAGCTGTGCCTGCAAAGCTGTGGTGGCAGCAGTCCCATAACATAGACAAGCCCTCCCTTCTCCCCTGGGTTCATCTACACTAGAGTTAAACAACAACTGCCTGCTAAGGCAAGACACTTATTGTACTCATCAAGAGGTTATGCCAGGTCTTGCCTTTTTACTTAACAAAAGAAATGTATATGTCTTTACAAAGGGGGCATCTTGCCTCGCTGGAATGTCATCTGATAGATGTATGTCACTTCAAACAAGCACTTTGTAGGCTTAAGAGATGGGGCCTGGATTTCATTCCAATCTCCACTCAAGGCAAATGGACTAGTGGGCTAACAGGTCTAAGATGCACTCATTTCTGTAGCCAATAGCACCCAAGAGAATTATGCAACCAGCATCGCACTGGGCCACCTTTGACTTCCCAGCCCAAAACGACCAGTACCTGCTTGCAGCTGGGTTGACTGGGGGCCGCCTTTGACACCACTCTAGAGCAGTGTTCCAGCTGCTCCAGGGGCACCTGTTCTGCACTGCACTGCACTCCTCTTGATCTCAGGGAAGCATCTCTGTGCAATGGCACAAGGAAAGTTTCAAGAAAATGCAAATGGGGAGGGAAGCAAACAAGCATTCTTGAAGTGAATATAGATCCCAAGGTACATGAATGCACCCCTGCCTGTCTCCACACACAGCTCAGATCCCACTCTGGATCTGAAGTCAAGATGCAAGACTATATCCAAGCCCTCCTCAGGCTCAGGAGAGTTTCAAACCAGAACTCTCTGCATCTGTTCTCTGCCTAGTGCTTGATTAATCTAGGTAATTGCTACATTTCTGAGTTTTAAAATCTGTTTTCCACTCCACTTTTCCACAGCAGAAAAGGTCTCTTATAAAAATGAGAAGAGAAAAAAAATTGAAGAGAATACCTTCTAAAGAGAGATTGATTTTGGATCATAAATAGTTTTGTCGCATTGAAGAACTCGAGTCCGGCAGCAGAAGGGGATAAAAATGATTAAGTAAGTGAGAGATTTACCTGTTCCTCCTCTTCCAAGAGAAACAACTGAACAGTTGATTAGAAGCAGACAAAACTCAGCAAGTTGGCTTCTCCAACACCTGTGTGAACAAGCATTTAATTGCATGAGGTTCACATTTCATGACTGGGGTTCAACAAGAACCCCAATGTATAACTGACATGCAGCTGATGGAGCCATGTTTACCCCCATTACAAATTAAAGCAAAAGCACAAATCTATACTGGATTTTACCTGGTTTCTTCCCAAACCTATGAACATCCCAAGATCACCAAAATCTGTTTTACAGTCAGAAATTCACAGCACGAATGCAGTTGAGGTGCACTGGCAGGAATGGGCAAGAAACCCAGGACGGATGCAACAGAATGTGGTTCATGCCTGAGTCATTTTGGCAGAGAGAGGGATTATGAATGGACAATTGAGTACTAAAGAACATGACAGAGGCTCAAGGATGTAGAGAGAAAAACAACATAGCACACATTCTGACTATCCATGTCTGGCCAGTCCTGTTAGCAATTCTCTCAAACACTAAATAACCCTGGAGTCACAAATGATTGGCAATTTTTTGGACCCCCATTTTTGGAACTCCACATTTGGCTTGGGGCTGCACCACACACCAAACCCAGGGCCCTTTTACACAGGATGTTTGTGCAAGAAGAATTCATGCTGAACGTTTGCGAAAGAAGAATTCCCCGTTTCCCCACTCTGAAACCTAAAATGAATATAGATTTGTTTAATTTAGCCAAACCTGAGTTTTCACTTAATGAAACGCTTCAAGAGTTACATGAATAACTATTTCAGCAGGAAGGGAGGTGGGATCATTAAACAAGAAATTAAATTAAAGATTCAAAATGCTGACGTTTCATTTTCAATAAAACAGGGTTTAATTGTTTCCAGCGCTAGTCCTAAACCTGTCTATGCAGGTCTGCATTAATCCAATACGGTGACAAGTGGCTAAAGAGGGAGTAGGGCTCCAAACTGCAGCAGCAGAACAGTGCAAATACCAGTCCTAGCCCCATCCAACCCTTTACACGCTGCAGCGAAGGACAAACCCAAGCTCTTCCTTAATGCAACTGGTAGATAAGAGATCCGCTGTCCATGGTCCTGTCAGACTTTGAAACGAGCTAAATGGAGCAGAGACAGCTCGGCTGCTTCATCCCAAACAGCAGCCCCGTGGCCTGGCACAGGTCAACAAGGACAATCAAACCTCACAAAGGCACAGGATCGCAAATACAGCAGCAGCGGGTGGCCGGGGTAATCAGAGAAGGGATTCTGCAGCCACGTAGCAGGTGGGCAGGAGCTCGAGCGGGGCTTGCTCTGCTCCCCCAAAAAGAAGTCCACCCCGCCACAGAGGTGGATTGCTAAGTAGCAATTGCTATTACAAATAATAGCTATGTGGATGCAACTTTTGAGTTTGGGCTAATCTCCTTTGCAAAGGAATTGGATTTCAAACCTTGATCGGGATTTGAACATCCGTGTTAGCCTCAGCATCTTAAGATGGTCGAACCTAGCTTAAAACTAAATGAACCTCACTTTTGAAGGTGCGGGCCCAACATCCATGCCTGAGTTAAACAGCACACCCCATTTTTTTAATATTATTTGTAGCTGTGAACAGTGAAGGGAAGCAGGGAGAGGAAGAAATTTCATATTTTAGGCTAAGATGGTTCCCATGTGGATTTAGTAACGTTTGGGTCTCCTATGCTACATTATGGACATTTTCCCCCACCCCTTGCCAACACTTTTCTCCCTCCTAAAGTACTGAATATTTGTAGCAATTCATGGGATCACAGTCCATCTCATTAAAGAAAAACAGAAGGGCACAAGCAGATTTCAGAAGTCAAGGTCTGTCTGGGGTCCCTTTACTTACCAGCAATCACCTGTTATCTGGAATACTGTAGAGCCTGCAAATAAGTAGTGTCTGAGGAACATGCTACAGATACATGGAGCATAATGGTACTGGCAGTGGCTAGCTATCGGATGTGGCCCCATCACTGAACAGAAGTGCTGCTCAGAAAGCTGTCAGCCCTTCTGCTACCAAGAAGATGAAACTTCAGTACTTCCAAGCTCACAAGGAAACTGAAGTGAAATTCAGCAGGGGAGCATAGCAGGGAGCTTAAAAGGTCTAAAACATTCTCTAGTAGTTAGCGAGAAAAACTTCCTTTTGCCTGGGTGGTTTATAAATCATGCAGCAAAACTACAAAGCAGAAGACTCTGTGTTTGACTAATGCTACCGAGCAATCATCTGAGATGAAGAGTTTGACCTCAGGACGTCAGCATTAAATAAGACAAAACCAGCTCTGATGTGTTCTTCTTTTAATCAGAACTGTTGTCGCAGCGCTCCAGCTCTTTCAAACAAAGCACTTCCATCTGCATAGCCACATTTCCCAGGGGACCCTATTTGCTGTAGGACACCCATAACCCTCTCCAAACAGATGCACACGCTGCTCATGCATGCAAAGCTAAAATCCAGGGGGACAGAGTTCCTAGACTCAATACCTCACCAACAGCTCTGGGGATCACGTTGTTTGTAGACCACATCCAACTTCCTGCTAACAGAAACCAGCCCCCCTCCACCCTGCAACTGAAAGTAGCACTTTGGAGGAGCTTTGGGATTTAGGATCTCACGTCCAGCATAGAAAGGTTCAATGCTGCAGCAGAAGAGGCAAAAGTCATGGTGGCGAGATGCATCTGAGCCCCATCTAAGGTATCCAGCATTGCTACATCGATAGAAATTATGCCTGTGGAGAAAGAGAGGTCCTCTTCTGCATCTACAGAGGTGGGTGTTTAGATAGGACAGGCAGAGAAGCCATGCTTCTGGACACTGCTACAGACTGTAGTTTGTAGTGTCCTGGCCTGCCTGTGAACCATAGTTTTCAAAGAAAACATTGGGTACATTTAGTAATGTGTGGCAAGAGAATTATAGCACTCTATAAATAACCAAGATCTGTGCAATAAACATGTCTGGAAAACTCTGCCAAGCTACCTCCGTCCTGACCTTCCTCACTGCTAGGTCCTTTCTTTCTCAGAGACTGCCAGTTCCCCATCTGCTGTACTGGTCCCACAATGTGGGCCAGAAGGGCTTGGAGGATACCAGCATGCATTTGGGCTCTTACCGCACACAGAGAAATCTGCATCTCCAGACTGAAGCTCCAGTATCCTGACTCAACCCACCTCAGGGGTCCTGAGGAAAGCTTTGCATAAAACTGAAAACATGGGCATGGGAAACTCTAGGGAGAAAGCCAAGCAGCCTCACAAGCTGAATCATTTGGCACACTGAAGGAAATGGTCAGTGTATATTGCATCCCAGACTACCGGGATGCCTTGCTCAGAGGCACCAGTATCAGAAGTATCTTTTTTAGCAGCTCTTCAGACCCTCAATGGGCTGCAGCTGACTGGAGTTAGTTCCAGACCTGAAGGGATCCCAGCTCTTTACTGAGGAAAGAACCTGGTCATTCTGTTCATTTAGAAAGTTAGCAGAGATTTCCCTGCTAAATCCAGATGCTGGCTCCTTGCCACCATCTTGGAGCACAGGATGGATCAGACTTCGGACCTCACCCCAGGATGCTGCTCACAGGCCTACAAGCCCCGTGGGAAAATCTCCTTGGTCCCAGAAGTTCCCTGCCAGCTGCTGGCTAAAGGGTCAAGCTAGCAAATCAGTGATTTTTCAGTTTAGTGACTGCATCAAGGAAACAGGAGGGAAAACAACAAAAAAAAAATGAACCTGGAGTTGACTAGGGATATCTTTCCAAAGCCAAATTTAAGAACCAATGAAACATTTTGTTTTCAGGTGTTTGTACCCTTTTATTTTTTAATAAGCATGTCCAGCTAAATATCAGGCAGAACATCATTTCAGGATGTTGTGTTTTGAAAACACCAGAGCTTTCAACTAAATATTTTCCAGCTGAGACTAGTTTGACTCAAATTTGCAAATACTTTCAACAGTCTTGAAAGCTGCATGAATTGGCAAATCAATTATTTGCTAAGAAATGTTTTTGCCAGGCCTACTGTAGACCAAGGCTGAAATTCAACTGCACATTTCCTACCACGCCGCTACAAGTAAAAATAAAATCCTGTGGGGGGGACCACAGCTCTGACTGAGAAACTAAATGCTATTTACCCAGAATAACTTTACACAATTGCCATCAACAAACTACAGCAGATGCTGGCACCCACCATTTTGTAAAAGAAACTTTGAAGAGGTGGGGAGTCCTGCCTCATTCTTCCAGGGGCTCCATGCCTGGCCTTGCAGAAGGAACAGCCAAGGCCACGTGGACACATGCAGAGGAACAGCTCTGGCAATTCTTGGTGGTCGTCCCATCCTTGAAACAGCTTCAGCAAGATTTGAATACTGTTGCTTTTCAGATTGAGCAAGGCTGTTCCCAGTCCTTCCCTTTCTCTGGCCTCAGATCTGCTTCAATTTCCCAGCCTGCAAAGAGGGAAGCACTAAGCGCTTCTGAAACTCAGGGAGGTCCCCTCTTTCTCCACTAACTGCCTGCATGAAGGCTACCTTGCTTCAGCATCTTCTGTAGCTCTCTGTGCAGGGGGGCAGGCCACCAAAATGAAAATCGCTCTTCTGGTGAGCAAAGTCTAACATGCAGATCAGATGCCTCTCTCCACTCCTCAAGCTTGTTGGTCTCAGTTGTTGGTCCATTGACTGGTCCCTCCAAGCCAACCCTTTAGCAAGGTCAAACTGCATCTCTACTCCCCCACTCCCCTGCAAAGGAAGGGAAAGATCTAGGCCTAAATTAATTCAGCCTCCTGTTGCTTTACTTGGATCGATGCTGCAGCCCTTCATTTGTTCCCAGGATGGTCTTGTGCTTATCTTGGCCGCAAGAAACCCATAAAGCCACTGGCAAGAGATTTCTTATGCTGAATGATGTTCCCTTGGACTCCAAACCCCCATCTCCATCTCCAGAAATGACTGCTCATCTTTTACTGCCTTTATCTCCGCACCAGGAGTCTCCTTGGTTCTCCTTGAATGACGCTGTCGGTTCACAGCGGGGGGATGAAAAGGGAGGCTGTCTTCAGACAGGCGGGCCTCTGGCTGTGCTCATGGCCAAACAGGCATTGTTCGCTCAGGTGGGCAAAAACAGCTCTTAAAAGCTAAAATATGCTGAGCTGGGAGAAAAGCTTGGGCAGATACCGAACACATAGCACGTGGGCTGGGTTGTAGGCATTAAAGGGGCTTTGATTAGTTCCTGCAAATTATTTAATGCACTGTAGCATGTTCTTGAAAATGATACAGATTCACCAAACAGTTTGAATGAGGCATTTGCTGCCAGCAGGCTCATCATGAGCCATTTGCTTCAAAACCATGGCCAAAAATGCCTTGTGAGTTTAGGGGAAGAGCGAGTGGAAGAGGAGGGACACTTGACGGTTTAAAAAGACCTGATTTTCACAAAGTGCTGAGTACTCGCGCTCTCAAAAATCAGGCCTCTTTAAGGGCATCTCAAGTCAGACCCCCTGCCCACAAAAAAAATTACTAAAGTGTTGGTTTGGTTTGGTTTCGTTTTTTTTAAATCAGCCAAAAAGTTCAGCTATGGGCTGTTATTTTTCCTGGAATTCAACTGGTCACTGAAGTCACAGGATGCTGTTTCTGTTTTGCCAAATAAAAAAAAGAAGACGAAAAAATGAAAACCGAATGGCATGCACATACCCCAACCCCTATAGTTGCCTGCAAATAGAAGATGGCTCAAACAAAACCCCCATGACTTTCCAAAGGCAAACACAGCAGCTATACACTTTCATTCCAGCTCGCTTCATTTAGATAAGGAGGAAAGAAACACAAATAAACATGAAACAAAGTCCCCATCTGAGCTCAGCATGGGTGTGCATTTGCTCAGGAATTTACAAAGCCTGAACCAAGCATGAGAGTCACCTCCAAGAAAGATGAGAAATGCCAATCGCATCAATACCTGTATCACCGCTGCAAGCAGGAAGTGAACGAGCAAGAGGCTGGTGGTGCCGAGCTGCTATTCAGAAAGCAAATGAGCATTTGCCAGCATTGGTGCTGTAGCATTTCCATACAGCCATGACATGCAGTCTGCACAGTCCTGGAGCCTCACCTTAACTCCTTCCAGGCAGGAAACACATATGCATGGTTTTCGCTGGTTCAGGAGCCCAGAATTATTCAGTGGACCTCACTCATCAGGCCTGGTGGGATTTTGAAAGGTTTTGCATGCCCTTACAGAGACGCTGCTCAGCCAAAATGCAGTGAGAGGCCATTCTCTTGAGCTGTGATGAAGGCTAGAAATGAGAGGAGAGTTGAGTGGGGGTAGCTGTACTCCAGGATCCCAGGCTGGGTTAACAGTGAAGAATGGCAAGCAACTTGAAGAGGAAGACCTCAGCTGGAGCAGAGACTTGATCATGCCGAGCTACAATCCTGCATCTGCCCCCAGCCTCCCGCATGGACCTAGAAAAGTGATTCTTCTTCCTTAAGCCTCTGCATGCAGAGTGAGGACAATGGCTGCATCCAGTCGGAGTTTGGGGCTGTGAGATTTAAGTACTTCAGATGGAAGATGCGATGGGAGCACGAGGGATTCTTCTGCTTTATAAAATACAGCCATGTTTGAAGTCATCAACCTGCTGTCCTTTCACCTCTGGTACCTGCTGGAGATGCCTTAGGTCCACAGCTACAAATCCTGTAGGCCTGCCTCATTTTTCATCCTTCTATCATAGGAAGAGAGTCCCATAATGTGCCCTTGCCAAGTCTATGCAGAGCAAATAACCAAGCTGGATGCTTGTCTCGCTGCAGAAACCCCTGCAGGGCCATGCCAACATCTTCCTCAGCCCTGCAGAGGTGGCTGTATTGCAGCTGGAGCTGCATGCACCAAGTGACATGTACATTGGGGTGAAGAAGGGCCCAATAAGGCGTTAAATATCAGAGCGGCAGGACTTTCAGCAGAGAGCAAGGTGGGAACCCAAGCATGGAACCTCCATCACTACCGCAGTGCCCCAAGGAGAATATGAACCGACTGACTGACTCTGGCAATTAACTTACTTAGTCTCTAACCCAGTCCTTTTAAGGCAAATTTCCCAGCATTAATGGAAAAGGGTATTTTGGTTTTCCATCACCTGCCAAGTCATTTAAAAAATTGTTTCTCCCCTTCTCCCCTTTGCATTCACGACTTAATTGCAACAGCTCTTTGACAGCAGATAGGTTCCAGCGAGCTGCCATTCCAGATGTCAGGAGCATGTTAGCAGAAAGGGGCCCTGTAGGATATTTATGGCTTTAATTCCTCGGTAGAGGGTTTTGTTCTGTCATGCGATGACATACGAATTGCTACTCATTTGATCCTGTATTTCCACATCAGTGACACTTTATGAAGGGCTTCTGGCTTCCCTTTACTGTCTCAGAAGTTACGACTCCCTAGTCTGGCAGCACAACGCCAGAAAGGGGGAACAGTCCGAGGGATAAATGGAAGCGGCGGACCAGGCTGGAAAAGCACCTGGGACGTGAAGAGATGCATCAGGCAAACACAGGACAAAGGGGCTGAACCTGCCTAGGAGCTTACAGTCCTATAACAAGAACACTGATAAGACCCTTACACCTTAAAAGCACCATGCAGACCTTAGTCAAGTGGATAGGCACAGACCCAATCCTCTACTTACAACACCTGGGCTCTGTGACCCATGCACCTGCTGCAAGAAATTAGTCCCTGTATCTCAGTGCTGCCTAACGAGGTGCATACACAGCCTGCATCTCCATAGTAAGCGAACACTCAATACATTGCACTGCATCCTTGAAAGGGGGGACAGTTGACCCCAGCAGGGCAGCAGAAGACTAAAGACCAGCTTTTCCAGAGGGCTCAGCTCCCATGTCAGTCATCCACATCAAGCAGCCAGACTCTGAACACCATGAAGTGCCAGGGATGCTGTCAGTTTGAGTACCGCTTCAACATCGGGGGTACAGAGTGCTTGGAAAGCCAATCCCTCCCCAGTTAATGGTCACAGGAAAGCTGTGGTAGAGGAAAAAACTGAACCCTCAATTCATTCCCATGCCTAAATCACTCACTAAACTAAGTGAGGACCATAAGGCAAACATCACTTTTACTGCCGGGGCAATGAGCTCAGGGAGGTTAAAAATTTTGCTCAGGGCTGTGCAGAAGGTCAACAGCAGAGCTGAGAATTGAACCCAGGAGTCCAGGCCTCCAACTCTGAGCTCTTTCTTGCTATAAATAAAAGGACCGGCAGAAAGCTGAAGCCTCCTGCAAGTCCTCTTAGTGTTATGAATTCCTGTCATTACTCAGACAGCTCCATCTGGGAATAGAAATCTACAGGACTTTCTTTTATATTATATGAAGTATATGTACATAGAATATATTTTTAAACAATAAATGGACACATCCAGGCACTTTTTATATTATTTCGTCAATAAAATTGCCTCTGGAAATGCCAATTTGCTTAGCATCCTCCCCACCATGAAAAATTGGCTCTTGCTGAATGTGGCATTTTGTTGTTCCCTTTTTAAAATGCAAATTGCTCTCAGGCTGTGCTCCCCTCATAAAAACAAGGCTCTCCAGACCCTCCTGGCTTTCCCTCTAGGAGGCCTCTGATGAAGCCACCCTTCCGAGAAATGCTCTAGGGGGTCTTTGTCTCCACTAGTACAGTGCCCCCCGCTTGCTTCCTCTGCTGCCAAGGCAGCTTGCCAGCAGGCCGCAAGCTGCAAATCTGCAGAGGAACGCAGGCTGGGTAGCCAAGAGAAAGGACGGCAAGGAGGAAGGTGCATGGTGTGAGAAACTGCCTTAGCAAGAGTTTTCTCACCACTAAGAGAAGAATGTGGGCAGGAGCTAGGGCAGGACTGACAATAGCAACGGGACACCATGGCATCAACCAAACCTTCATTTTCATCTGTGAAAT
Source organism: Caiman crocodilus (assembly GCA_030014935.1). Classification (NCBI taxonomy): domain Eukaryota; kingdom Metazoa; phylum Chordata; order Crocodylia; family Alligatoridae; genus Caiman; species Caiman crocodilus. Next base: position 6,758,749 of record JAGPOW010001661.1, read on the forward strand.
AAAAGGGTAGGCAAGAGGATCTTATTCCTCAGCTCTAGCCTACAGCAGTCACTACTGCAGTGTGAGCCAGCAGCACCAGGAGAGTGTGGCCCAGAGCACGAGAGCCCTCCTTTCCCATCTTGCCAAGGCAAAGGGCAGCCCAGGCTGGTAGTGCTGCTCTTTGGGTAGGCAGGACAACAGGGCTGGCAGTTCACCTCTCTCAGAGTCTAGCAATTCCAACCGCACAGCAAAGCAAGCCTCAAGCATGTTAGTTCATCCCCCCTAGGGTGGAGGAGTCCCACTATGGCATAACCCTCCACGGGTTTGGTGACTCTAAGGCAACGTCCCTCGTATCCTGCGAGCTAGAACCAGCGCATGCAATCAGCAGGTCAAAACCTCTGGCATCAAATGGGAACCCCTCACTGCCTCTGGAGCTAATTGACTTCCCTTTCCTAATCTTGTCCTGTCTGCATGTGCAATCATGCAGCCATTCCTCTTGCTCAGGAGTTGGAATATCTTTTCAGGCTTGGGCTATTAATTAAAACCTGGTAATGCTAATTTTACTGCCAAGTTTGAAGATCCTTACTGCATTTTATTAGGTAATTGCCACTTGTAAGGGGTTTAAATTGATGTCTTTATTAGAAGACGCAATACAGGAGAGTTATTATAATAGTTGAAATCATATCCTTTAAAATGTTCAGCACTCATTCCAGACGCTGCAAGGGTCTGAGCCTCGGAGCTGAATTGAGAATTGCTTTCTCCTCGGAAGAAACTGATCCTGTAATGGAGACGTCCCAAACCAGGCACCAATTAGAACCATCTAAATAATGAACCTGTCAGTTAATGACCAAATCGAGAGGAAGAAATATTAGGAAAAAAATTGTTTCCAGTCAACCTGACACAATGAGCTTCATTTCCAGGTGATTAAAGGGGAGAGCAAAGGCAGAATTTTTATTTATTTATTTTTAACTCTAACAAGTGTTTTTTTCAAAACAAAAAGGTTGTTCCAGGATGAAAAGCCAAAACATTTACACTTTTCAATTTATTTGGGGGTCGGGAGGGGAGGGATGGTTACATGAAAATACTCCCAAAGTTGACCTAAATTGAATTGAAACCGTTCTAGTACTACACAGCCCAGAAGTGCTTGCCCATTCCAGCTGCATGACAATTAACCTGTCATGTGCCTGTTCTTCTGCCCTCTTCCTTGGAGAGAATCACATACAGTGAAATGGTTTGTTTCCTCTTCTCAATGTACATGTACTGTTACCACCCCTGGGGTGTCAGTTGGTGCAGAGCAGGAGGGCTAGAATAGCAGACACGGTGTTAACTAAGGGAACAATAGGTCACCAGAAGCAGGAGGCCTAGCAGTAACACCTGAGGATCCAATTGGTCAGGACACTGTACAAATAGACAGTTCTGGCCCCAAGAGCTTGCAACCTGAAGACTACCAGGCGAGGAGAGAGATGAGAGGCATCACCACCTCCATTCTTTAGATAAGAAACTGAGCCAGAGAAGAGACAACATGCCTACGGTCACACATGGAGTCTCTGGTAGACACAGGAACAGTGCCTACATCTCCCGAATCTTACTGCTGTGCCTTCAACCTGCGGCTACCCTGTCCTTCAGTCAAGACCCTATGACCAGATTGTATCTCCCATCCCAGTGAAATAGCCTTGCTACAGCATGCTCCAAACCACGTGACATGGAGGATGGAGAGTTCCCGGCACCGCTGGGGCAGGGAGCTAGGCCCACAATGCTCAGCCCAAGTTCTTGACTCTGGAGCTTGCCCTACAGACTACTCCGGGTGACACCCATGGACAGGAGGGCAGCTCGGGGGGGCAGCTCACACCATGAATCAGTGGCTTGGAAACAGAGGTCCCCACAGGCTCTCAGCTTGGGGCACAACCCATTCCCAAGCTCTGCCTTGCCTCATTCTTCTTCCTCTTGTTCCCTAATGTGCTTCAAGGCTTCACTCAGTTCCTTAGCACCACTCTCACCTCCCACTTCATAGCCTCTCTCCTAATTCACCCCAATTCCACATCTTGCATTTCAACTCCCTGCCATGTTCTTCTGTCCATCTAGCTCCCCTCCCCCCACCACTATCCCCCTTCTCCTTTCTGCTCACTCTCTGCCTCCTCTTTCCCTTGTAAAGATTAACACTAATGATTTTTATGCTGCAAGATGCTGGCAGGCTAGAGCTGCCTGCCTGCACGGCCTGTACTGTTCCAAAGCCGAACGCCTATAGCAAACGCAAATGAAATTACAAATCATCTTTACGTGAACAAGGGGAAGGGGATGCCTGCTGCAGGAAAAGAAGAATTGCCATCCATAGCCAGGCCTCACACTCCTCATGCAATGAGCTCAGAAACTGAGCATGGGCCCCTGACCTGGCTATGCTGATTCACTCACAGGGCTGCTGAGAAAGCCAGCCCTTGGGGGCCAAGGGGATGCCAGCCTGCTCCCACGGTGGGTGCACCAAGGGGTAGACAGCTTCCAGGCCCACAGACCTGTGGAGCACTGGAGACAGTGTCCTAGATCCTGCTTCCCAGGGTCTGGCTGCCTTATCCTCCAAGTATTATGAGCTCAGCACAGGCCCTGGCTCAAGGGCATGGACAGTCCTCATTTTCCCTTACCCTGAATCCCACTCACAACCCCAGCTCCCCAGAGCTCTGGTGCAGACGCTGGCACTGACATTTCAGGAGGTGGCTCCATGACCCTGTCGGCTACAGAAAGAAGATGCAAAGTCACCAGCAAGTCAAAGCATCTTCTATGCTACTGACACCACCAGCAGTCAAGTCAGCAGCTAGAATCTCTGCGTCAGTGGTGGAGCCCACAGCCATCCCCTCGAAGGAGATTGTTGCCTCCTTGCCCACCTCTCCCTCTCAGCTGCCTCCAAAAGATCGACAATGCATTGTATCAGCTTGACAGAAATAGGGCAAGCACGGGACCAGGAGCACCATTGAGGGCTCTGATAGGCACCACTGGGAGTGTCAGACCCCTACACCAGACAGGGGACTCTGCACTGATGGGAAGGTGGAGAAGCTTCAGAGAAAGCAGCCCACAGGAGCCAGGGCCAGCATGGACCACAGCCTTGTTGGGTAGAGAAGTGAACAGCGTCCCAAGTGGCATGATAGCAGGTTCGGGGAGCAATTGCTCATCCTCCAGCCTGCCCCTGCATAAAATTGTTTCCTGGACTTTGTCATATGCTGGGCCTGCTGTCACACACTGGGAATCAGAGACGAAGCGCTGTCCTTGGTTTGTTGTGAACCATTGCAGACCCTACCAATGGCTGTGGCACGCAGATGGGCTGGCTCTGTCTGGCTCCCAGAGGACAGGGTCCAAAGACCTGTTGCCATTACTTGCATGTCAGGACAGACACTATGCAGAGTGCTTGACAAAGTACCCTACTGAGCTCACAGCTGGAAGAGACAGGATGCAAAGAACAGGAAAAAGTAATGATTGCTGTCCCCTAGCTTATAAATAGGGGAACTGAGGCAGAGAAATTCAAGGTCTGATTCAAGGAGAGATGCTGTTGTGTTTTCAAAGCCTGACTTTCAAGTGGTTTGCAGAACCAGGAATGGGACATAGTTCCTCAAGTCCCAGCCCAGGTGTGGCAGGGACTGCTGGAAAGTGGCATTCCCCTGCAGTGCCCACCCCCGGAGATGGCTGTCCCCACCTCTAGAAGGGAGACCACAATGGTTGCGTCCTTCAAAATCCAAGCATGAAGGCTGCCACATGACAGTCCAGAGCAATCTTTGTTAATGAAACCATCGAAATTAGCATCATTTCAGCCAATTTAAATGTGTCCCCACACCAAGAATCTGAATAGGAACACTCTGCACCAAGTGGGAAGGGCATTCAAATCCAAGCTTCCTTGCTCATCCCCATCTTTTAACTTATGCTTATAGATCCAGGGGCAGAGACTCAGTGCTTGGCTCAGATCCAGAATCATACTCAACTTTCAGAGGCTTGTCCAACGCTCATCAATCCTTCAGACCTCTCAAGCCTGCACCCTTGGGCTGCAGACTCCAAGAGGACAGACTCGCTCATCAGATTCTTTGGGACGTCCTCCATCCACGTGGGCTGGAAGGACTAGAGCTGCAACAGATTTCCCCACAGCACCTTGTTCAGGCAGGAGGTACCTCTGTTACTGCACAGTGTTTGAAAGACAGCCTGGTCCTCAGAAAATGAGGAAGGCAAGGAAAGAGCTCCAGCTGTGTTGAGGGCCATTTGTTGCTCACTCCAACATACAGCCTTCCTCTGGAAAGAAGGTGCAGCACATCCCAAAAAACAGGAAATGCCAATCTTGCAGGATTTGAGCAATTTTTTGTTTCTGATTAAATGCAGGACAGTTAAGGCACATGTTGAAAGGAAATACAATAGGTTGCAAGTTAACTGAGTGTTTCCAGGTACGTGTACAGGTTTGATTCAGGGTCAGCTCAAGCTTTAGGCTGAAGGGGGCAAGGAACAAAGGTGCTGTCTTACTAGTTGTTACCCCCAATCATCTTCTTTTTCTCCTACAAATCTCAGTGGATATGGAAGTCAGCAGAAGGTTCCCATCAGCAACTCGCCAGACCTCAGTTATGGGTGACACAATAGTGACCCAGAGAAGCTGCACACTGTCTGCCACATCCTTTGGCTACAAGGACCCCCTTTATTTGGCAGGCATATTAGTCACTCACTTGTGTTCACTGCAGAACAGCCACTTGGGTCTATGATGTGATCACTCAGGACTCCCTAACTGCTTAGGTCTGAAAGGACTAAGGAAACTCCCATGCTGTAGGGAACAGTTCAAGCCATCCAGTAGTTCAATGGGAGGGGGGACACTAGGAGAGACAGAGGATGTTGGATGAAGCCTGGAATATAAGTCTCCCTGCCCCTACGGCATCATCCCACCCAAGGTACTCTGCTCACAGACAGGGCTATTAAACCCAGCATCCTAGTCAAAAGCCAACCTTCTTCTCATCTAAATTAATTCCCCCTTTAGTTTCATTATATGCCTCCCCTCACGTGACACCACTCTGCGGTATTACTGGCATTCAATGATTACAGTGTTCCACCCTAGTGCTAGCTGCAATTCAGCATGACTGAGTGATGCCTACATTAGCCGGCTATAAAGAACACAGGGAATCCATCAGAATAAAAGACACTATATAAAATGAAGCAGTTGTTGTTATAATTCCAGTTGCCAAGCAGCAAGAACCAGTTTCGAGGGAGGGAGGTGGGGTGGGGGTGGAATGGCCTTTTTTGCTACTGCAAATGGAGGAGATTTTGCTGGGAGCAAAAGGCAGCTCCTGGATGGGAAATGACCAAATGGTGCCTGGGAGGGAATGTCGACAGCTCAGTAAGCAAAGCACCTCCTTTGAATCACTGTGAATCTAAAGACACCAGGAGATTGTTACAAAATGCTGCGCTACTGCTGTTTGCTCAGAACATGCAATGGAGGCATGGCCTATTTATGGCCATAACAGACCTCATTGTGGCTTTATCTAACGCCAACTTAGTAGCGGCATGCCACTTCCCCAAACTCTTGCAGTTTCAGCTGAGTACAATATTTTTTTAGGCATCCTTTTCTAAAACTCCTGTGCACTGTTGTACAGCTATTTTGTTCTACCCCAGAAGTAGCTGCATTGTAACATTGTGACCACTGCTTGCATATCAACTGGGTTTCGGTTTAAATTTGTGAAGAGCATTGAGCTCACAGGTGGCTTTTAATCCACTATGCAGAGCACAGCATAGGAAGAGAGAGATTTCTAGAGGCATTCATTATTATGTCTATTACAGGCTTAAAAAGCTAACTGAAATTAAGAACAATTTATTAGAGGAAATTTGTGATCTGGGAAATTGCAGGTTCCTTGAGCTAACGAGGATCATGGGCCTCTCATTTCACATCGGTTTGCTAGCAGCTTTCAGCAGAGTCAACCCTGACTGATAAATTTACAACAAGGGAGAAAACAACACATGAAATATAAGAGGATTCACCTTCTTAAATGTTTAAAGCCTATTACCAAAATAGGTGTGTAATGTCGCCATTATAAATATCATTCTTAACACCTTTTTGATTTTTTTCCCCCTTTTACTCTGAAGTGTCCAACCTATTACAGAACAAAAAGAAGCCTCCTTTTAAATCTCATTCACTCCAGCTCCTCTCTTGATGGATGTTTTCTCCTCTGAAGCTCTGTTTCACATAAAAGCATCTCGGCGCCGTGCTGTAAATCTGGTTTACATCCAGCTTTTATGGGAGGCTGGGCCGGGTCCCCGACTAAATTACCATTTATTTATTTGCTTGCTTCGAAGAAAAAATACTGACTCTATCACTCAGATTGGTAGGTTGGTAAATGGGTTTTCTAAACATGGCTTGAAAAGGGGGCTGGGAAGGTGGCAGCCAGGCAGAGGCAGCCTGGTTTCTCCAAAGCAGATTCTATTGCAGGCTGTCCCTCGAGTGGGGTCAGATACATGGGGCGCCGAGACGAGCAGCTCCCTGGTCTAATTCATGGCACCTCACAGAAAGCACCAAGAGTTAGATTGACCCTCCTGACAACAGATGTTTCCTGTTGGGGGGGAGGCGGGCACAGAAATTGAGCTTCACTTTGGAGCCAATCCAACAAGAGAGGTCTGCAGCCTCTCTCCCCTACCCCTGTCCCCTCTCTCCCAGCTCTGGTGCTGTCTCAAGAGAGAAGAGGGAGAAGGCAGGGGAGGGAGATCCATTCTGGGGTTTGCCCAGTCTATGCTAGAGTAGGGGAGTGGATGGATTGGAGCCCTCCACCTCAGAGGGGCCCCAAACCACCCACCCCACCCTACAGCACAGGTTGGGCAAACCCCAGACACAACTCCCTCCTTTCCTTTCCCCCCCACCCCATCCTGAAGACAGCACCAGAGCTGGAAGAGACGGGACAGGGGTAGGGGAAAGAGGCTGCAGACTTCTCTCGCCAGATTGACTCCAAAGTGAAGTTTGATCTCCCACCCTCCCGAGCCAACAGCTGCAATCAATATTGGTTACAGCTCCCAGCATGCACTAACAGAAGTTAATGCTCCACTTTGGAGTGCCTTCATCTGAACCTTCATGTAATGAGGGTTCATTTATCATGCAATTCGGCACTTTCTAGAGTGCTCTGCAGCCTTACACTTCTGTCACGGAGTGGCTGTTGAGTACGTCCAGTAGCTGATTATATGACAAAACATCACTTCTTTCAGCATCCCTGGGGCTCTATCCTTCCCCCATGTCCCCCAGAGCAAAGGACTGTGCCATGGTGGGTATAGAGGGAATTGGCTGCTGCACATAGACCACAGGGTTCTCTCTGGCACTCCAGCTCCAAGTGACTAGCTCCAGTACATTGCCAGAGATTATAGGATCATCTCTACCAGCTCTTCAAAAGTTTAACAGGCTCGTGGATTAAGTCTCAGAGAAGCCAAAAAAACACCAATCATGCCATATGAATGGGGAAATTCAGGCACAAGGTAAGGATACAACTTGGCCAAAGTCAGTGTCAAAAGCAGCAACAACTGGGCATGCCCTGTTTCCCTGCCACCATTAGAATACAATGAAAACTCACATGCTTCAGGTAATGGCCCAATTATACAATGCTCTTAAGCTAAGATGGGGGTCTTGTTAGGCCTGCGCAAAGCTGCTAGTATTTTCTTAGGATTCATATTCAGCTGATTCGGTGATTCAAATCACTATCCTGAATCGATTCAGCCAAATCTGATTCGGAGATTTGGCTGCTGCCAAATACCTGAATCAGCTATATCCATCCCCCACAAGCCTGGCAATAACTTCCCCACCCACCCCAGCTTCTGGCTCTTTGGGGGGAAAAAAAGCCCTGACTCAGTGGGTGCTGCTGGGTGGGGAGGCAAGTTCTGCTGCCCCCCACTGCCCCATGCTGCCCCCCACTGCCCCATACTGCCCCATGCTGCATGGGGGGCTCTGCATGAGCTCCCCAACATTCCCCACCACAGGTGCCCTGCCTGGGCCAGCTCCGGCCCTTTAAGGAAAAAAAAATCCTGAAAAAACCCCAGAGTCACCAGTCCTGCCAGTGGGAGTGATCCCTGCTGCCCCACACCACGTAGGAGACTCTGTACAAGCCCCCAAAGCCCCAAGGCTGTGGCAGGAGCAGTGAGTCCTGGGGCTTCTCTCATTTTTTTTCCCTTAAAGGGCCAGAACTGGCCCAGGCGGGACACCCATGGAGGGGGCTGGGGGAGGTCAGCGGGCTTGTGCAGAGCCCACCATGCAGCCTGGGGCATTGGGGGTCAACAGGGACTGCCTTCTACCCCAGAGCACCCAGTGAGCACTGGGGCTTTTCTTTAAAGTACTGAGCTGGGGCGGGTGGGGGCAGCCATGTGCAGGCAGGGAGAGTGGGCAGGCATTGGGTGGGGGCTGGCAGGGGTCCCCCCATGGTCCCCTTCCCCCTCCCCTGCCCCTAGTGCTGACCAGCACAGAGTCCAGCTCCAGCACCCTGCTGCAGCCACCGGGGACTATCTGAATCATCGAAGCTCTCCAAACCTTTTCCAAAGATTTGGAGAGCTTTGAATCGATTTGGACCTTTAAATTGGCCTCCTGATTCAATTCAGAGATTCGGCCACTGAACTGGGCCAAATCTCCTCCAAATCGAATCACCACCCGAAGCTTTGCACAGCCCTAGGTCTTGGATGCTGCCATGCTAGAAGTGCATTTTAAAAGGACATAACACTGTGCAGATATGGG
>JAGPOW010001661.1:6767528-6832297 GCA_030014935.1 Caiman crocodilus
ATTCTGTACAGTACAGCCAAGGGAGCAAATCCACTGGCTAGCTGAAGTAGTAAGCACAGGTATCCTCCAGTGAACCAGCTGCTAGAGGTTGACTCAGCCTGCACCATCAACCTGTCCCTTTGCTACATACAGAACAGGGTGGAGAACCATTCCAGTGAGGTGCACAGACCGCTTTGTGCATCTGGACTTAAATCCACTGGAATTGGGAAAATCACTTGGCCTCCTAAAGAAAGGCGCAGCACTCAGATCATGGGGTAAATAGCTACTGTTAGAGGTCTCACGTGCCATCCTCCCAGTAGCTGGTACCACCCCACCTGTGTCATCTGCTATAACAAATCCTGTGTTCTTACATAGCAAGAGAGTAAATATCCACCCAAAGGAGAAGAAACCCATACATGCTGCTCCACCTGCCTCCAGCCAAGAAATACTCAAGTCACCTGCTCAGAGCAAGGGGCAAGTCACCAGGTCTCCCTGCATGGACTCGGAGTCCAGTAAGCCCTCCCCTAGCATGGCAGGAAAGCAGCAAGCAAGCCCTAGCCATATCCTTCATGTGTTGTCTTGCACTGCTTTCAGGATGCTTGAAAACACTGCTAAAATAGGCTGCTGAAGACAACTCAGCCACTTGCAGGCTAGGTGTGAATCAGTCATGAAGACCCCAGGAAGCAGCCTCCTGCATCTTCCCAGGAGTCAACTCAAAACCTCTCCACCCACGCCCTCTTCTTTCCCTGCTTCCTGCAGAGCCTTTTACTAAAGGCTACTAGCACTGACTGCTGCTCCCTCCGCTGCCTCCAGCCAGCCCCTTCTTGCTGAGTCAGCACTTCCAGAGGCAGCCTTTCCTATCAGTGCCTGACATGAGATGCTGCCTCCAGCAGTGATGACTCAGCAGCAGGAGGAGGCTGGGAAGTTCAGTAATGAAGCTACAAACCTCTGCCCATCACAATCCCTTGGGGAAACTGTGATTAGAGCTCTCTTCTGGATTGCTGGCAGCTCCCCAAAAAATTCTTAAAAGAATCGTTTTGGAGCGAACAATGCCTTTCGTCTTCTTCTTGCAAGCTTTTGCAGGTTTTTTCCAGTTCTTGGAATAGTTTTAATACATTTGGAAGAACTTTATGAGCAGAAAAGGCAACATCTCTGACCAGACAAACAACACATTTCTTGTGACGAGGTTGTGGGGGGACTGAATATTTAAGCCTTCCAGGATTTTTTTGTCCACAGTTGTTTCCAGGAAAAACAACAAAATGCCCAGAGTCTCAAGGTGTTTGGGGCTCATCACATCTGCCTCTCTCACTGAGCCTGAAAAGTTTTTCCAAGCATTAAGATGCAACATCACAGCATTTAGCCTTGCCCTAGGACTGCCAGCTTGGGTTCAAATACCCTTTTGACTATGCCATGAGAGTGGCATCTTTTCCTTCTAATGCACTCTTGCAAATCCCCCAGTGAGAGAGAGGTAAGACTTTGATAAACGGAGGGAGGTTTCTGAATGCAGACAAACCTGGTGGTTCCCTCTGCCGTTCCACTTTGCAGACAGACAAACACAGCCTGCGCTGCCAATTGTCATCAGCCTACTTGTACTTCCTCGAAACGCTCCACGAGTTCATACATTATGCCTCGCAGCAGATAGGGAAGTATGAATTATCCCTCACAAATGGGGAGTGGCAGGGATGGGGAAGCTGATTTTCCCAAGGTGATGCTGGTCAGATCTGAAGCACAACCCAGGACTCCTGCCTCCCTGGTCTAACCGTGAAGCAACAATGAATAAAGAGAGCGGAGCGCCCCCCAAAAGGCCTATTCCACAGCTCCTGTGCTCTGGTCACTGGGCACTTATACGACAGCCATTTAGCATAATCTTACCGTTGGCTCTTGGAGAGTTTTACTGCTTTCTGGTTCCCTTTTCTAATAATCAATATTGATTTTACTGCCTGTGTTATTATCCCGGTTTTGAGATTTATTCTCTTGATTTGCTTTGCATGGAGATGGTAGTTTATAGCACAAGCCCTTGCTTTATTCCTTCTCAGGATAATTATCTTGCACTGTTGGCAAATCATGGTGCTTATATTATATTGAAAAATAATCATTGGCTTCCCCGCTCCCCACCTCTCTACAGTCAAGTCTTTTGGTTTATTATTACAGAGCATGGCGGAGATGGCTGGGGACCCCGTGGCGGGAGAAATCCACCGCCTGACGCACCACGTGGGTGTTTGCTACCTGGCTGCAGTGTTTCTCCTGACCCTGTGTCCCGGGACCCCCAGACGCTTGCACAGTTTGGGCCGTCTCAGATATATCTGCTTTGTGCGAACCCTTAGGGCTCTGCCGTAGGAAAGGAACAGCCCTCAGGGGAATCGGAAGAGGTGGAAGTCCTGCTTCGCTCCATCCACAAGGCCAGCTGGGGAGGGTGAGGACAAGGGAGTAGACAGAAGATATTCCCATTATAGTCTCATCTGTGGAGCCTCCCTGGAGTAAAACATTACAAGGACTCACCTCTTCTCCCAGCTGGTCCCCACTGCATCCGGGCTGCCTCGTGCTGGTGCAGACAAGACTTTCCCTTATTATATTTCCCTGACGTTGTCACATCTGCAAACCCAGGCAGACTAGCGGACAGGCTGGCACGAGGAAGAAGTCCTTGCGTCTCTTAGCAGACATCTGGGTCAGGCTGCGTGGCAGAAATGCTACCGTGGGTGCCCCTCTCCCGAGACCTCCATCTTTGCTGGCCTGAGAGGCTGGTGTCGAATCCCTCAGGGCGGGGATCTCCCTCCGTGTCAGCATGACAAAAGCCTGGGCCTGGGAGAGGATGCGCTGCTCACCTGGGCAGGGGAAAGGCCCGGCCCTGAGCAGGCCCAGGCAGCCAGGGATGCCTGGGAGATTGGTCGGCTTGTGGCCAGTATTGGCAGCTTTGATTGGACCAGGCTGCTGAGGTCAGAGGTGATAAAAGGGCCTGGGCCAGGAAGAAGGCAGCCATTACCCATGCAGTCGTCCAGGTGAATGAAACTGGCGCTCTCCTCATCACCTCATGCTCCAAGAGCGCCCTGCCTCCAGAGGAAACCCCAACCGCCTCAGCACGACGCGCGTGAGTAAGCTGCTCGAGAGCCGGTTAGACAGTTAGCGTTCAGTTACTCGGATGCGTGTTCAAACGGCTACCTCAGCCACCCGGGTTTGCTCTGTGGGTATTCCTCTAACGTTTCTATGATATTGCTCGACCTTTTACCCGGTTCCTGCCCGACCCCTGTCATCAATAAGGTTCTCCTTTGTGACCGGTGTGGGGACGTATTGAGGGTGGGGCTGAATTATGCCGAGGAGGCCCCTCAAGTCTGCGGCCTAAGGGAGGCTTTCCTGATAAGCCCCTGACTTGGGGAAGTGCCTCAGTGCCGGTATTGGGTCTAGGACCCAGTGGACGGTCAGGGTGCGCAGAGCCAGAAGTGAACGCAGAGCCTGGGATGGTGGCAGCAGGACCCCAGGCTAGCGGGGGTGCTCCAGGGAAGGGTCGGCCGGACAGGAGCACCCCAGGGAGGCACTCGGAGCCGGGAAGGTGGGCAGGCGCAGGGAGCTGGGCCGCTCAACACAGGAGCGCCCCGCCACAGGCTGTGTATAGCTCCCAGGGAAACAACAACCCCGCTCACCACGGACTTCACAAGGACTCGGAGGGAGTAAAGCAAATGGCCTCTTTCCCTCACAAGCTGGGCCCAGCTGGGACTGATTGGAAGGGGCACTGGTGGCTAATCAACAGCAGGTGCCAGGAATCAGTCCCACGAGCCAGCCTGGTTCTCTTCCCTTGTGCTCAAGAAGAAATGGGGTCTGGGCTCCCCCATGAAGCCTGGCTCGATGATCCAGAACGTTGCCCAGAAGTCTAGATTTTGTATAACGCTTGCGCCTGCCATACGTGCCATCCTTTCTGGTGGCTGGTTGGCCCCCATGGAGGATAACAACCTTCTGCCATTACTAGCTAACAAAAATAGACCTGCAGCTCAAGCAGCAGCAGTGAGAGCAGCGTGGGGTCTGGGCTACTTGCTGCTGGTGATCATACATACGGTTGTATTTGATTTCCAGTGCCGGACCTTGAGGGGTGGGTTATCTCTGCCCCTTAACACTAGCCCTGTTCTTCCTTCTTCTGAAGGGGAAGATCCACCGCTTTCAGGGAGCGGCTCCCCCCCTGCGCTGACACTATCAGCAGCAGAGTACCCATCTCTGTGCCATGCTCCGAGAGGGGTCTCCCAACCCCTGCACCCAATTAGCAGAGCAGATGATGTGGAACGCGCCCTCGACACGGAGATGATTGAACGTTAATAACCAGGTTTCAAATATTTATTACAATGGCTGTTTTTAATACATATTTCATGAACGCCAATTTTTTTTCGCCCCCTCTGTTGCCAGCTTTGTGGGCTTAATTTGCCTTAATGAGGATAAAAATCGCACTGATAAATTGCTCCTTTGAAAACGCCTGGGCTGGGAGGGAAGCGCTCTCCTGAAATATTTGTCATGTGCAGCTGAGAGCTGGCAAGTGGACTCTGAGCTTCCCTTCACAAGGACAGGCAGGAGAGACAATGCTTCGAAAGCGAGGGGGCATCACGGGCCAGCGACCAGGGTACTGGGCTGTGACTCAGGACACCTGCGTCTCTGTTTCTGCTCCTGTGACTTCACGCAAGTCACTTCACCCTTTGTGAGGGAGTTTCCCTTCTCCCCCTTTGTCTGCCATGTGCATTTATAGTATAACCTCTGGAAGGCAGGAACTGTCTCTCACCATGTGCTTTGTACAGCGCCTCACGCAGCAACGCCTCGGTGTCAGCGAGGCCCTCCAGGCACCACCATATGCTCCGGATCAAGCTGCAAATTGAATTGCTTATTTGGAGGAGCTCCAGGGGCTTTCTACCCTTAGATCACACTTTGCAAACATTATTTAAGCATCATGACAAACCTGGATGGCAGGTGAGATTCGATTGATGCTCCTTTTCCCCTCCCTATGCAGCCACTTCTGGGGCAGAATACAGCACCTGTTTAGTGGCATGGGGCAATGCTGCATCACTGTTTACTTTGCCTCATCATCTGCTGCTGATTTTGAAGCTAAGGCATCAAACCACGTAGGCACTAAAGGCAGGAAGTGATGAGGAACCCTGCTGGCTGACGGCATTACCTATGTAGGGACCTGGCCAGGATATCTAGGCTCATACTCTTGAAAGTCCCACAAAAAGCGAATAAACCAGGAGGGATTAACACCTCCTCTTTCATAGGCCATCCCACTGCCCCTAGCATCATTCAGAGCAGGCTCAGAAGGAACCTTTGCAGAGCAGCATGTCACTTCAGCAGCAAAGGATGGAAGGAGAGAAACAAATTCATCCTTGCTCAGCCTTCAGTAGAGGAACGAGGGAACATTTGCATGGGAACCAGGCAGGAGAGCTCGTGTATGTTTATGTCCTTGATCACTGCAAGCCTTAAAGGAATAGATGGAGGCTTAGCATTAAAAGGTATTGAACTAGCAGCTTTACTGAGCACTCCAAGCCAGATTGAAGCTTTAAACAGCACTAATCTAAACACACCTCCAGTGCCCCGTCTCAGCGGGCACCAGACCAGCTGTAAAACCTGGGCTGCGCTCTCTGGGAGGGAGCTGGCTCCATTTTGGCAGATCCAAAGTCCTGTTGATGATGGTGGGACAGCTGTTCCTCGGTCCTGCTGTGTCCTTCCTCCCACATGGGGCAATGCCTAGTGCAGACCTCAGGGGCACTGAGAGAAAGCAGAAGAGATGTGAAGTTCTTTCTTTTCTCTTCCCTAAGCAGAACCATACCTCCCTGCAAAAATAAAAACTTGCCTGGCTTGGTCTAGCTCAGCAAATAGTAAGTAGGTTTCTCTCTTTCTTGAGATGCCTGTTCTGCACAAGCAAGGGAAACAATTAGAGGCTGTATAATCAGCAGTGCCAGGGGCAGGACTTTCATGTGTGCTCTGCTTGGGGACTCTCAGGAGGGGTTATTACCATATTAAGCATCCTTTGCTCAGCTAAAAAGCAGCTGTACCCCTCTTCATGCCCCCCAGTAGACAGACAATCCAAACGGGATATGCAGCAAGAGTCACAAAAGAAGCTTAAGAAGCAAAACTTCGTCTTTTGCGGCTTTTTATTTCTTTTGATGTTTAAATTTTGATTTGCTCCTTAAAACAAAAAAGCATTGCAGAGTGCATTTTGCAGCCTGCCAGCCCTTGACATGCACCCCACACTGCTCTGGATGAACCAGACAGCTCACAGGCACACATGCAGCAGAGGTGCATGCATAGATCTATACGTGCACACACTGCCTTGATAAGTTATGAACTCACATGCTGCCTGGAGGGACTGAAGCACACAGATGCAGTGCATACATAAGACAGTCTCTCACACATTCAGTGGGGAGTTTTGATGTGCATTCACATACCAGCTGCTTGAAGGGACTGGAGGACACAGCCACACACATGCTGTAAGGAAAAGACAGAACAGACACCATTAAAATGCAAGTCCTCCCATCGGTGCTATAGGTCTCTTGCCTCTGCTTCCCCCCTCACTTTGCGACCCCTCAGGAGTCATCAGCATCGTAGAGTCTACTTCCTGGAAACTGCAAAACCTGAAAGGAATGAGAACTGAAAGGATCTTGCCTCCATCTCATCTGTATCGACTGTTTCTGTAAAGAACAGCAATTACTTTATTATCCTGCTTAAGCTCCAAATGGAATTGTGGGGAATCTCAAATATTTATTGCATTTCCTTAAAGAACAGCTCCTTCAAACACCGCTCCATGAGGAGACATTACGGTTATGCAGGCTGAAAACCTGAGCCGTTTCAAAGAAAATTCCCCTTTTGAGGCTCTTTCAAAAACCCACAAAATTCAGATGAACGACAAGAAGAATTTCTTGAGCATTTCTTTTTATTCCAGCCCACCCTGATACAGCATCTGGATTTTGCACATCATCATAAGGAAAAAGCCACCTGAAATGCCCATCCTTCTCTTTCTCACACCATCTCTGTGTGCCCAGCCCCACCAGTTTTCTCTCATGCCTTCTCCATCAGGTGCACACGTTGGGAGGCATTTGGCTTAACTGGGATTGTGATGCCCAGGCAGACTGCAAGGTCTGTGCTGCCCTTCAGCCTTTCCTTGTGCTCTCCTCACATTACTGATAGGGACAGGCTTGATCAAGGCCTCTGGTCCAGATGTTGAGCATCCTTATTATTTGGGGCTGGTTGTACTGGTAAGGCTATACGTGGCCCAAGCCTGCACCAGTGATCTCGGGGCAGGTTTGTCATTGTCTTCAACAGCAGTGGGATCAGGCCAATGGATGCTTTCCTGCCACAGCCTCACTGGCTCCTCAATGGGTCCAACTGAGTGTAGACTCCTGGCAGGGGCAGTGCCCATTTAGGGAATGATACCAACAGCAGCAATATGCTGCCGAGCAGGGCAGGCTTTTCAAGACAAGCCAACTGGAGCACAGAACTGAAGTCTCCTCAGAGTCTGTTTGGCAGAAGCACCAGCCCCGCTTTTCCAAACGTCTCCTGATGCTCACCTCTCCCGGTCCAACTAGCTGTGTTCCTGGGAACCCATGCAGCCTCAGCTTTCTTTAAATGCCAGCCTCCACATCTGGAGTTCTTCACTCTGGGATCTGGAAATATTCTGCTCTCCAGGAATTCTTGCTTCCTGTGGACAAAACCAACCTCCTCAATTCAGCCAACGATTGTCCCAAGTTCCTGCCAACCCTCTTCCTCCTCCTCGGCTGCCAAGTGCTAGAAGTTGATGCTCAAAGCTTTAGGTCTTCCACTGTCTCTGCAGGCCACTCCATTCACAAGATGAATTCTTGACGGTTGATTCATAGCAACTCCTGCACATCTGTTTGCAAACACCCTTTCACCACTGCCCAGCAAGAGGACCTAGCTGCTTCGCACGTAGCCGATAGCAGCAGCAAGTGAGCCAAGCCATCACATAGTCGCATGTTATTTTACTTTTGTTATAAAAAATATTACAAAAACTCCCACATTCCTCACATCCCTGAAATGGGACAAAAAAAAAATCAACGTGCATCAAACATGCTGGCAGAATCAAAAGTTATCCAAAATAAAAATTTCAGTCTGAAAATGTCAAAATGAAGCATCTCAACATTTTTGTTCAGAGCAGAGCATTCTGTTTTGAAAGGCTGGCACTCTTGACACTTTAAAATGTCGATTTGAAACGTTTTGTTTAGACTTTTCCAGGCAAAAACAAGGTGGAAAGGGGGGGCTGAAATGCAGTGTTTCCCACTGAACTGTTTCCTTGAAGCCCCGGGAGTTTTCCGTTACCACATTTCAACAACCAGATCTTGCTTCCATTCTGTTTTCGCTTTGCCACTGACTTGCTGTGGGTCCCTCACCAAGTCACTTGAGCCTCTGTGTCACCATCTAGAAAACAAGGGTATTATTACCCCTCTCCCTTAGAGTAATGTGACAAGTTATAATTAATATTAATATTGCCTTATGCAATCCTCAAAGGAAAGGTGCTATAGGAATGGAAAGTATTATTTCCCTGGTGTATATGGTGCTATATGGAGCACATTGGATTATAAACTGGGGCACCGCATTTCTTTCTTTGTGTGCACAGTGCTTAGCACAGCATGGCCCCAGTCTTGCTTGGTCCACGGGGAATACCGTGCCAATATACCGTGACAAAGGTGATGATCTGGGCTGACTGAAAGCCTACCACTGGAACCACGTATCTCCAAAATGCAAAAGGTTTCCCAGGAATTTCACCATAGCTTTCATGGGAAATCAGCACCACGTTTCAATTATGTTATCAACAGTCAAAATAGTAACATTGACATGGAGCACTCCAACCTGAGCGCAGTGAAATATTCTGGGCATTATCTCATTCTGGGAAAACAACCAAGGCTTTTCACTCCTCAAATTCAATTAGAATCTCAGAAAATCCTGCAGGATGGAGAATATGACTTTTGACCAGCTCTAATGATAAGTAATAATAATTTAAAATAACCCCCAAGCCCCAGAGTCTCTACCTGAAAGAGCAGCACTTTTCATAACTTTAACAATCTCAGCCTGACAGTCTCAACTCCAGCAGTTTCCTGGCCTAATTCTTCTCTGTACTGGAGAATGAAGAGTACCATCAAGTCCCATTGGCATCAGTCAAGTGGTGATTGCACAGTACCCTCCAGAAGACGCTCAGCACCATGCAGGCTGAGGCTTTTGCTCAGACAAATATCATATCCACAGGACACTGTTCAGGTCACAAGGTGAGATTAGAGTGGGAAGGCAGCAGGAACGCAAGACGATAAGACCTGTTTTCCTGAACTCCTTCCTAGCTGCAGGCAGCACCAAGGGCTACAGTATTTCCATCTCTTAGGGTTAATGATGGGTCACCTTGAAGCAAATGGGAAGAGGCCAGTGCCGATATTTTTTTGCGTCTGCAGGACATGATTGAAATTTTCTGCCAGTGAAGCAAGATAATTATCTTAACAAGATACTTGTGTGTGTGTGTGTGTGTGTGTGTGTGTGTGTGTGTGTGTGTGTGTGTGTGTGTGTGTGTGTGTGTGTGTGTACGCACGCGCATGAGGCAAAATTGGGCTTTATTTTATAAGCTACATCCGGATCCTAATCTTACAGCAACCAAGTCAAGGCATCTAAATATAAGGCATTATGGAAAAATCAATATTGATTTTTAGAAGTAAAAATGCCATATATAAAGGCAGTAAAATCCTTGTTTAAGGTCCTGGGAAATCCTCTGATGACTACACATTAATAAAATATGATAACAGTGATGAAAAAGTACAATAGTTTAATCACTGGTCAATTAATAGTATGTTTGAATGAAGTTCATGATGCTGGAGAAGCATCATCCCAAGAGCAAATACCATTGAGGGGACTTTTTCAGGGCATATTGCAGGACAGAGAAGCAAACTTAGAGATCCATGGTATGGTGTTTCAGCCTACAACCTAGAAATGTAAAGAAATCTATCCATTTAGCTAAAACAATAACCCCGCTAGCTTTTACCAGCAGTCAAACATTGTCTCTGATGCAGACCAGTCACTAGAAAGAAATGTTGCATATTAGTTCTGCTCAGTAAGATGCAGAACAGATGACTCAAACTCCAATCTATGCAATAGGACTATGCTGAACTCCAGGGACCTGTGCCCCACTAAAGCCAGGTCTAAATTCAGCAAGGAATGAATAAGGATTGCTCAGGAGCCTGTCATAAAAGGAGTAAATGGATGTCTAACTATCGCTCAGGGTCCAGGGCGCTGGTCCCAGTGCTGCCATAGTGCACCACTGTCCCTAATGAGAAGCTGTGGGATCAAAACCCTGGAGCTTCCCATCTCTGTTCCTGATTACAAGCTTCAGAAGTTCCCAGCTCCGTATCACCCATCTGCATCATTGTGGGCTTTCCATCTGTGCTTAGCTCTTATCCAATTATCATGTGTACACCCCCTTCTCCCCCTCCACCCCATGTGTGTCATTCTCCTGGATCTCCGTATCAACCCTGTCTTTTTTAGGACATACTCTCTGCAACATGACAATACAGACATTTCCTAAATGAGAAGCATCAAAATTCCTCCCCCTCCCCTGAGCCACGGAGGCGCGCAGAGCCCTCTGCCTGTTCTCGACACTCATTACGTTTGTATTGATGGCCTTCCACCTCCCTGTTATGCTGTGAAGATTCAGAGGCACAGACCTT
Organism: Caiman crocodilus; assembly: GCA_030014935.1. NCBI lineage: Eukaryota > Metazoa > Chordata > Crocodylia > Alligatoridae > Caiman > Caiman crocodilus. The sequence goes on from JAGPOW010001661.1 coordinate 6,778,187, forward strand.
TGCAGCACGAGCGAATGGGTTTTGTCAGTATTCAATGTGTTACAGGAGAAAGCATAATACATTCTGGCAGTCAATCGAATATGACATGATAATGAATGTTAACATCATGTGCGCCCCTTTGCCAACAGAGGGGAAAGTCATGTTAGATTACAGCTAAACACAGTGGCTGTGTGGATTCCAGTTGCCTGCTTGTCTTCTCCACCTCCCTTTCTGTGCTCCAGCCTCAGCATTTACTCACTCCTCAGCTTGAGACACCATTACTGCTGCCTGGGAATCACAACCCGGGGACCTGACCACCAGGAACCAGTGGCCCTTCATTAGCCATTCTCCATTAAGCCACTAAGTGCCCTGAGAAAACAAGAGGGATCAAAACTGGCACCTGCCATCAGGGCCTTTCTGAATTTTGCAGAGACTGGGAGGAACTGTGTCCCTGGGAGAAGCTTTGCCAGCTGTTTTGTTTTGATGCTGTTTTGGCTCATTTTGAGCTCAAAACAGTGAAATCGAAACAAAATGAAAGGCTTCAAAACAGCCTTGAAATGAAACAAGGCCAGTCGAAATGTTTCAAATTTCGAAGCAGCCAGCCAGGTGGCAGGAAGCAGGGGAGAGCCAGGTCTGAGCTCCGAGCGGCTCCGCAGCCCCGTGTGGCTCAGTCAGGTGGGGAGTGCAGCTGCCCCCCACTGCTGGGCTAAGCTCTGCGGGGATGGCAGAACTGATTGGAGCACAGCGCTGGATCTCCCTGCCTCCTGCCACCGGGCTGTGCTCCAGTTGGCTCTGCCAGCCTCAAGGAGCTCAGCCGCGTGGTGGGAGGTGGACAAAGCTGGGGCTGCACTCCACCGCCTGCCCCCAGCCTGAGTATCACGGGGCTGCAAGCTCAGTGGTGGAAGGCACTTTGGGCTCAGCTCCCAGCAGCTTGCAGCCTGGGAAACTGAGCCCAGTGAGGGGGAGGCACCTCCTGCCACCAGGCTCAGCTCCCAGCACTGTGCTCCACCTCCTGCCACCGGGCTCAGCTCCATGGAGCCGTGCTGGGCGCGAGCTGCACCCAGCATCACTCCCAGGTAGGAGTGGCAGCCTCCCGCCTGCACCCCCAGGAGGGCTGCAGGGCTCTGCTGGATTCCTCCTGGGGGTGCAGTCCCTGATCTGCCTCCCAGATGACAGGACACTGCTCCTGCTGCCTGGGACCGGTGGTGGGCACAGACTGCATCCAGCGCCGGGATGATTGGTGCGGCTGCTGGCCTCAGGCAGCAGGAGCGGCCTCCTGTCATCCAGCAGGTGCAGACAGGTCCTCCCGAGGGTGCAGACAGGCCCCCAGTCTGCCTGCGGGATGACAAGAGGCTGGTGCTACTGGCTGGGACCACTGCTGGGCACAGCATGTGCAGGGAAGATCGGTGCTGCCGCTGGCCCAAGCCAGCAGCACCAGCCTCCTGTCATCCAGCTGGCAGATTGGGGGTTCTCCTGCACCTCTGGGACAGCCGCGGGAGCTGTGCCGGACTCCTCTGGGGGATGTGGGGCCCAAACTGTGCGCCAGATCACAGGACACTGCTCCTGCTCCCCGGCTCCTGCTTGTCAACAGCTTGAAGTGCAGTTTTCTAGAGACCGAGTCTGCACCTATCTCCTTGCAACTTGACAGAATTCATGCCTTCAGAAAGGGCTGAACTGATGAAGAAACGATAAAGTTATAGGCTGTTTTGTGCTTCCCTATTATAGCCTATGGGCAAAACGTTGAAACAGCGTCGAAACAGCAAAACCGTTGCGACAAAACAAAACAGAACGCACTTCTGAAACCAAATGAAACTCGAAACGAAACACTGTCCCGTCAAAATGTCGAAGCAGATGTCGAAGCAGAAGGTTGCTGGTTCACACAGCCCTGCTGGTTTCCCTTCTAGATTCAGGCCCAAGACAGGGAGGATTCATTTTCAGGTTCAGGTCTGAAGTCATAGGAGGAATTTTCCTTGACTCAAGCTGCTGCAGCCTTAGACGTTCCTTTCCCATGGAAAGGGGTAGAAAGATATGCCTGTTTGAGGCAATTAGTGCTACCCATGAAAGAATGGGGTGAATCAGAGGGGCTAGCAGTATCAGATGCTCCCAAAACAGAATGCACCAGGGAATTGAGATGCTGCCACACACTGTCTTCCGGCCCCGCTTCGTGTATCACCTCCACTTCCCAGGGTGAACGGGAAGGCTGCCAAGTCCAAAAGCCCTCTAGCAAGCTCCTTCGCAGCCCTCATTGCAGCTGTGTTTCTTTTCAAGCCATGGGAAGCAAAGAAGGCCACAGGGACGTAGAGGACCGAGGGGCAGGCATGCAGAAGTGCTCCGTGTTACGGCTCAGCCAGCGCAGTATGTTCCTCCCAGTTCTCTTAGACATTAACCGAACTGCTCCATGCCCCTACAGAGACCTACTGCTGCTCACATCACAGAGATGGCAAGCCCACAGCAGTCCTCAGGAGAAGGTGTACCCTTCCCTGCCTGCCCCAACAGCCAGCTGCAAAAATCCTCCAGTCAGGCAGTGGATTGAAATGTAAGCCCAGCCATCAGCTCTTTGCAACAAGCTCTAACTCCATAATCAGCCTTCAGTCCTTTCAAGCAGGGTGTTGGAAATGCCAGTCCCCATGTGGCAGCTGCAGCCCCCCTCTCTACAGGAGAGGGGTGAGGATTCCCATCCCAGGTGCTTCTTTCCCACTCAGAGCAGACTCCCTATAACAATTCAGTCCTCCAAGCATCCCCCATCACACGTGCATGGCTCTGGAAGGGTGGTCACCGGCTGGGTGGCGTGGTGCTGGGGGGACACTGGAGTCTCTTTGCACAGCCAGTCCCACACACCTGCACTCGCTTTATTTATCACTGTCTCATTCTGGGCTCCTGCAGTCGTCGTTAGTGCATGTTAAAGAAGCAGCTGAGATGGTAAAACAAACAGCAGCAATCAAGTGGCTGTAATGCAAGAGCTGTTCCCGGCTCTGAGCTGATGAGGCTTAGCACTTAACTGCTAATCGGGACGCAGCTTTAAAGGACAACATCCTATAATCACAATGAGACTCTCTAGTGTGTGAGTCATGGGCCTGATTCTGCTTGCTTCAAGCCTAGTTAGATCAGGAGAAACTCCAGCATCATTAGTGGATTTATGGTAGATTAAAGGAAAGGTTAGCACAAGCCATGCTGGGTCCTGTCACACACTCCAGGCAGCTGCTGACAGTCCAGCTTGCAATGGTGGAAAGAGTCTGATGCAAAATCCTGTGAGCTTCAGGGAAAGGCTCCCATTAACTTCAAGCTATGGTGGCTCAGGCTCTAAAAAGGTGTAAAGCATAAGGATGCTTTAAGTGTGTTAACAGTGTGAAGGTGTGCAATGTGTGCTCATAGGCCTGTGCTTGCTTTCTGCCTTGCAGTTGTCATACCCTCCAAAGAGCCATGCCTCTGATGTGCAGTTATTCTAGGCTTAGTTCACTACCCCTACCTGGTGCACAGGTGTCCAGCGCTCCCCACGCACAAGCAAATGCACAGATGGGGGACCTGTCTGCAACCCCTCTGGCCCACACCAGTGAGCACTGTCATAAAGAAACCTTTTTGGCAGGCCCACACCTTCCCCAAGTGCCCCTCTGATCCTCTCCTACCCAATTTGCTCCTCTGCACTCCCTGCCCTAACCCATGCTCTGCTTTCTGGTCCGCACTCTGTGCTCCTTGTCTGATCTCCTGTTCTGCCTTCTGCATCCTTCCCTATCTGCTGCTATGCTGCCTGTCCCCTCCCTGATCTATCGCACACCACACACAGAGGCTGCCTGTGCCACTTTGGGTGTTCACCCTGGCATAGCTGATTGATGCATGTACAGGTGGCTTCAAATACCTGGTTTCCAAGAGCTGGTATATGTGAAGGGGTACACGGGCTTCATGGTGCTACTCCCAGGAACACTCAGAAGCCCTCACTGCCTGCTCCCACCTTGTGCACAGACCTACCTCCTCATCATATGCACACTGAGTGCCTCCCTATGCACATGTACACACACACACACACACATCACCCTCTGTGCACATGCACCTTCCCCTGGTCGTTTAGGGCCGTACCTGGGGAGAGGAAGACTAAGTTTTACTCAACTTTCCTGGAGCTGCCATCAGTATAGGACACCTCCTGTCCTGCCACACTGACGGTGGAATCCACCTGCAGTCGCAGGCTCAGTGGGCGTGAAGGGGCTGCACAGAATATAAATGGACTCTTTCACTTAGCAGGAGGCAGGTAATTTCTTTTGTCCCTGCTGATGCATTATTGATTGTGATGAATGTCAGAGCAGAAGCCTGTTCCAAAAGCCATTAAACAATAATTTCATCTCCGGAGGGTAATTGATTGTCAGAGGGAACAGCTTTGCCAGTTGCAAGGTGGTGGTGATGGGGAATGTTTGTATTTGGGTGGGGACAGAAGGAGCTCTGGGGAAACGTCATGATTTATTAATCAGAAATCGAAACCAGTTTAAAGGATTAATGTACTGAAGATGGACAACTGACCTCCACCAAGCTGCCAGGTCAGGGCAGGGGAGCTCTGAAGGCCAGCCTGACCCAGGCTTGGCCAAGGCGGTACATCTTGGCTGTGTCCTACAAAACATCTCTAACCACTCCCCTCTGTTAAAGTACCTTAATCCAGACCTTTTTACTCCAGTCTGCATCCCACGCAGGGATTTTTTCTCATGTGCACCCCATGTCCTGAGCTTGCTCCTTATCCGTTCTCCTGCTGACCAACAGCAACACTGCTCTGTGATTCCAGACCTGGTCATCACACTCATAGTTTTATAGATGTAGGGTCAGAGGGGACCTGAGCAGATCATCTAGTCTAACCCCTGCCTGGGCAGCAATGAATACAGGGCTATCATGACCTCTACTAAATTTAAGCTCAAATTATCCCAGCTAGGTAGTTATCTAGTCTCCTTTTAAAGACCCCCAAGGTAGGAGCCAGCACCACTTCCCTTGGAAGCTGGTTCCACATCCTGGCCGCCCTGACTGTGAAGTAATGCCTCCTGGTGTCTAGCCTGAACGTACTCTCAAGCAACTTGTGGCTGTTGTTCCTTGTTACTCCAAGAGGTGCTCAGGGGAACAGGGTCTCGCCCAATCCCCTCTGGTCTCCCCTGGTAAGTTTATAGATGGCCACCAGATCCCCTCTCAGCCTTCTCTTGTGGAGTCTGAACAGGTTCAGGTCATGTAGTCTCTCTTCATAGGGCCTGCCCTGCTGCCCCCTGACCATGCGAGTGGCCCTCCTCTGGACCCTCTCCATGCTGTCCACATCTCTCCTGAAGTGGGTGCCCAGAACTGGATGCAGTAGTCCAACTGCGGCCTGACCAGTGTCACGTAGAGGGGGAGGATCACCTCCTTGGACCTGCTCATGATGCATCTGTGGATTCATGACAAGGTGCGGTTGGCCTTCCTGACCACATCCCCACGTTGGCGACCCATGTTCATTTTGGAATTGATAATGACTCCAAGATCTCTTTCTGTTACTGTGCTGATGAGAAGGGAGTTCCCCAGCCTGTAGGTATGCTGCTGGTTCTTCCTCCCCAGGTGCAGTACCCTGCACTTGGCAGTATTGAATCCCATCCTATTCACATTTGCCCACCCCTGTAACCTGTCCAGGTCTAGTTATATCCTGTTCCTCACTTGTAGCATGCCCACCTTGCGCCAAATCTTGATGTTGTCAGCAAATTTGAACAAGGAGCTTTTTGCCCCCTCATCCAATTCACTGATAAAGAAACAGTGCAGGCCCAAGGACCAAGCCTTGGGGGACACCACTACCCACATCCCTCCAAGTCAAATATGACCTGTCTACCACCACTCTTTGGGTACGGTCCCCTAGCCTACTGGTGACCCAGCTGACCGTGTAGGCATCAATGCCACAGTCACCTAGCATTTGAATGAGAATGGGGTGGGAGACAAAACTCCAGAAAGACGACGTCCACTGCGACACCTGCATCCAATGATTTTGTGACCTGATCATAGAAGGCCACCACGTTGGTCTGACATGACCTGCCCTTAATGAACCCATGTTGGTTGCTCTTGAGCATCCTCCCCCTGCCAGTCCCTCCCAGATGTGCTCCTGGATAATTTTTTCAAAGAGCTTCCCCAGAACCAAAGTAAGACTAACGGGCCTGTAGTTGCCTGGGTCCTCCCTCCTCCCTTCTTTGAAAATGGGGACCACATTGGCCTCAGCTCTGCCAATGCTCCTCATTGCTGACCTGTCGTACCCTTACCATCCAAGTCTGGTCCTATGATCTTCATGATGTCCTGATAATGTGCCACACTGGTGACCTCCAGCCCCTTGGTAATTCTTCTTCTTGGCCTCCTTTAAGAGTGACTGTCAATCAGTGCCTCATTCACGTTACTGTGCCAGCTGCTGTACGAACACAGGACACAAAGAGAATACCTCGACTGCATCAGCTTCAGTTAGAGGCTGTGCGGACTACACTATTGCCTAGTACCTAGGGCACTAGTAATGCCCCGTAGTGTTCATATGTGCATGCTGGTACCAGAAGAGGGCAATGAAGAGCAAAATCAGAAAGAAAGCCAACTCAACGTCTTCTTCAATGATCTTGGATTGAAAAAAAAACCCTTGTCTGAGGGAGAGAATGAGTTTATCTGTCTCTCTCCTCAGTGCGTGAAAGGTGGATTTATCATGGATTTCTCTTTTTCTCCCTCTCTCTCCCTTTCTTTATTCGGCAGTTCATTATCTTGTCAGCTGGAACCGGCTGGCTCCCCCAGAACTCTCCATCACTCCCCTCCTGTCATCTCCAGCACACGCTGATGGATTCCAGAGCTGTCGGTAATCAGCACTCTAGAGATCAGAGCTGGACAGTCTCTAGCATTTTAAATACGGCTTCTGTCTGAAGGACACATCAGATAGAGTATGACAGGTGCCAGGGCCTGTCCCTTCTCAATATCAGGGTCTTTACAGCCTGACACCATGGAGCCCCTTATGGAAAAGGATGTGCTGTGCAACTCTTGGGCTGTTGTTCCCTGTATGCAGGTGGTGCGCTGCTCTCCACTATCTGAGACAGGCAGCCATTTTGTGAGCAATATGGCGCAGATTGTTAGAGAAGCAGGTTCAAACAAACTCACATCGTGCGCTCTAAAAGAGACGTTTGTTTTGTTCTTTCTTGGGTTTTTTATCTTTCATTCTGAAGAATAAGGCCATTCGAACTAAACGAATAACTTGCTTTATGTGTATAGAAAACTATGACATTGCTAGAGTCCAGCATTCAAATATCTCAAGGAGGGTCCCCCAAAATCATGAAATTAGCTTTAAAAAAATCATTTAAAAAAAATAAATCATAATGGCCCTTTTCTGGTCCCACCTCTGTTACAGTTCAGAGTGCTAGTCTCATCTCCTCGCTTCACCCGTGCTCTAGCCCTGCTCCCAGATCTCTGGACCTGCTCCCTGGCCTGTTGCAACCTCCTTTAGTCCCTCCTAGACCTCCAGAGGCCACCACAGGCTGAATTTTCCCTGTTTGTTACAGGGTACCCAATTTTTTTTTTTTTAAATACCCTGGTCTCTGGGCAGTCTGGGCAGCTCTCACCTGCCATACCTTGATGTTATGTGATCTACAGAGTGCGGGAGACTGCCCTGGTCTTATTATAATAACCATCCAAATTGTGGTCCTGACCTTATGGGCCAATTACATGGTTCCATATTTTTCCTACACTATGCCCCATGCCTCACAGATGACATCCTTACAGACCTTTTACCAATTGCTGATGCAGGCCCTCTCTGGACCTTTTGATCCCTCAACCTCTCTCAGCCCCGCTCAGGGCCTGCAGACCTGTTGGTTTCTCTGCACAGCCCCTTCCTGGGCTGCCAGACCCCTCAGTCTCTCTCTCAGCCCCACGCAGGTTGCCAGACCCCTTGGTTTCACCGTCGGTCCCTCACTGATCACTCAGCCCCTTGGTCTCACACAACCACTCCCTGGGATACCAGGCCCCTCTCTGAGCTGCCAGCCCATTTTGGCCCTCAGACTCATCTGGTCCTGCACTATATTCCTGACCCCTCACTATGCTGCTGGACTCCTCTGGTCTCACTATGCTCACTGGGCCCTGACTGCAGCTGGGCTCACTGCAGCTGATTCTGCAATCTATTCTATTTGCCTGAGGCCCCTCCCTGGGCCTCTGGACCTACGTGGGCCCAATCTCCCCTGCCAAATGCTTTTTTGTTGGGGTGTGCTCCCTAACCTTCTCCCTCCACAGGGTAACCCACAAAGCAGTAGAAGTTGAGGCTTTCTGGCAACCCATCCTCAGTTTTGCCTGCAGTGGCCCATGTGTTGCATTTCATATAGGCGACCCCACCCCAGGCAGCCCCACCATGCTAACCAGTCCCAGTAGGGTACAGTTTTAGGTCTTAACCAGGACCAGTCTTCAGGCTTTCCTGATTTTACTTGTCCCTGTCTGGGCTCCCCCAGATGTCTTACACCCCTCCTGGGCTGCTAAGCTCCTTGGCTGTGGCTCCATCGCCCTTCTGAGTCCTCCATCTCTGGTCCCCAGCTCACACTCAGACCCTTTTCCTTGATCCCTCCTCCTCAGATGGCTTAGCACCAGCCATCATCATCCCAGCTGCATGCCCCTTGGCCCCTTCCTCTCAGCTGTGGCCACACAAGGACCTTTGGCCTCTCCTAGGCCCTAGCTCTGGCTCAGGCCAGTCAAGGATTCCAGGCTCTCCCAGCTCTGGCAGTCTCTGCCGTGGTCCATTTCATCCTTTGGCCCCTCCTGGGCCCTGGCCCCTGGCCCTGCACAGCCCAGTTAAAATTCCCAGGGTCAGTCCTGCTGTCAGCCCCTGAAACCCCATAGGTCCACCCTCTTGGACCCCTCCATAGATCACTCCCTCTCTCTGAGCTCACCCAGAGCTGTCCCAGGCCTTTCCCTTCCTTCTCTGGGCTCATCTGGACCCCTTAATAAGCCAATATACTCACTCAATAGGCCAACAACCCCACTCATGGGGTTCACCCAGACCCTTCACTAGCCCTCCCAAATGCTCAGCCCCACTCCCAGGACTCATCTGGCCATTCAATAGGCCCACAGACACTCAGCCCGTCTCTCAGAGCTCATGTGGCCTCTCAATAAACCCCAAGCACTCAGACCTTTTCTCAGGGCTCTGGGCCCCACAATGGATCCTCCAAGAACCTCCTCTATCCTTCACCAACTGCCAAGATGTTACTGCCAGCTGTGCTCCCGGGGTCTGAGCTTATAACTTGTCTAAACCCAGCCCTCCTCCAATCAGGTGACTCCTTTGATCAGGCCTAGACTCACCTGCCAGCCCCCTGGGGCAGCTGATTCTGCAATTAGCCCTGGTCCTTACCTGCTGGTGGCTCCACAAGCTAACTGACCTCTTCAAGTGGCAGGCACATCAAGTGGCCTTCCACACTGTTATTCAAAAGCTGCAGCCATTCTTGCCCACGAACAGGGCTGTGCAAAGCTTTGGGTGCTGATTCAATTTGAAGGAGATCTGGCCCAATTCAATGGCTGAATTTCCAAATGCAAATTGAATCAGGGGACAAATTAAGAGGTCTGAATTGATTCGAAGCTCTCTGAATCTTCGGAAAAGGTTCGGAGAGCTTCTGTGATTCAGACAGTCCCCAGTGGCTGCAGCAGGGAGCTGCAGCTGGACTTGGAGCTGGTAAGTAGGAATTGGGGAGGCTGAAGGAGGGAAACCATGGGGGTTCCCTGCCAGCCCCCAGCCCCCCTGACCCTCACCCACTGCCCCACCCACCCCAGCTCCTGGTCCTTTAAAAAAAAAAAAAGCCCCGGTGCTCACCAGGTACTGCCAGGTGTGAAGGTGATCCATGCTGCCCCCCACTGCCCCACACTGCATGGGGGTCTCCCCCAGTGCCCCCATGGCTGCCCCACCCAGGCCAGCTCCAGCCCTTTATGGAAAAAAAAAATAACGAGATAAACCCCAGGACTCACTGTTCAGGCAGTGGCCTCAGGGCTTTGGGGGCTCATGCAGAGCTTCCACAGGGCACGGGGCAGTGGGGGGCAGCAGGAATTGCCTCTGCCAGCAGGAACTGGGGAGTGTGGAGGTTTTGGGTGTTTTTAAAGGGCCAGAGTTGGGGTGGGTAGGTCAGCCATGTGGGGGGCTGGGACAACAGAGGAGGATTGGGAGGCTTGTACAGAGCCCCCCATGCAGCGTGGGGCAGTGGGGCCCAATGGGAATTGTCCCCCGCCTGGCAGCACCTAGTGAGTTGTTTTTTGGGGGGGTTTTCCAAGTGCCAGGAGCTGGGGCAAGTGGGGCAGCCGTTGCCCAGATGGGGGGGATGGGCTTGGCTGATTCAGAGATTTGGCAGCAGCCGAATCTCCAAGTCAGATTCAGTTGAATTGATTCAGGACAGTGATTCGAATCACTATCCCCCGAATCGGCTGAATCCAAAGCAAATACTAACCACTTCTCACAGGCCTTCCCAGGAGATGTTCTCTCAGCCTCCCTCAAGGGCAGACTGCCTGCCCAGGTCAGACCTGGGCTATACACTGTAAGCCCTGCCCTCTTCTGGGTCATTTGGCTCCTGATTGTCTCCTGCCACACCTGCCACCTGCTTCATCTGCAGCCTGCCTGCTCTTAAAGTATCCTGCTACAACTAGACACGTCTCTCTCTTTTTAATTAAAATAAGGCCGAGTCTCACTAATCACATGACTCCAGGAGCTGGGGCTTTAAGAGAAAAGTCCACAAGCAGGAGGCTCATGAAGAAGCCAGAAGTGTCAACACTGAACTCATTTTTGAGACGTCTATGATGCTTCTCTGTGGTAGGCAGTAGCAACTAGAATCATTAACACACAGAAGGGAGGGCCAGCAGGAAAGCTGTTTAAGAGGTTTTAAAAGACCTAGCAGGTTCTTTGCAGCACAACCAAGAGCAGGGCCCTGTTGTGCCAGGCTGGGATGAACAGATGGCAAAAGATACTCCTTGAGCCAAAGAGATCAGTCAGAATAGACAGAGGCTGGAAGAAAGGAAATGGGACAGGGAATAGAGAAACTTCTGGGGAAATCTTAGGTCAAATAGAGTCAACGGCAAAGCTCCCATTGACTCCCATGAGCGTTTATGCTAGAGACGGAGTGACTTACCCAGGGTCACAGAGGAAGTCAATGGCAGGGACAGGAATTGAACAGAGGTGTCACAAAACCCTTACATTTAACTACAGGATGCTCATTCCCATCATAATACTAGCCTGTCACCCAGCAGATTTTACTTAGATTGTGTGAAAAGTCTTGGTTGTGGATGCACTGCTGCTATGGCAGTGGGCAGTAACCTACACGAATGACTTAAAACCCCAAATCTTCCTTATCACAGGATTTTCCTAACTCCCATCCCAATGGTAAACTCATGCTCACCTGAGTTTCAGCCTCATTTACCACTCTGGCAACACAGCTCTCTTGGCCTTGACCTTTGTGGAGCATCTGAAATAGGTCATGATTTATTTGGCAGAGCTACAGAAGCAATGTGCCAGCCAGAGAATAACAATAGCAGGGCACACATCCAGAAGCTTTGTGATCCATACAGGACTTAATACATTCTAGAGGCAAGAGGCCGGTGAACCTTGATACGCCATCAGCAGGCCCCTGATACAGGAATGATATTCTTCTAGTAAATAGGGAAGTCATTGGTGAGCCTGCAGATGACTGAGGAGGCTGATCTGAGATCTGCATGTTCAGCTGCAGACACGGCAAATAGGTCTGGGAGGAAGGACTGGATCCTGGTGAGTTGGGTCACTGCCCTTCCCCTTTGTCTCTTGATACAGTGATGCAGCTAAACCATGCTCCTTTCTGGGCTTTGAAAGGAACAAAGGGATAAAGAAAGGGAAAGAAAAACAGCAAATCCCAACTTCAAAGCTCTTTATGCTATCAAAGGCATATATGAACATTGATAGAGGGGCCCCACTCCTCCTTCCAGAATGGGACGTGCTGCTGTTATTTATATTGCAGTAACACAGCGAAACCCTGACAGAGATTGGGCCTCATTGTACTAGGAAGAGTGCAGACATATAGCTTGAGACACTGCTCTCACCTGAAGATCTCAATGTCTAAACTGATGAGGAGAAGAATGGAGGAAAGGAGGCTTACACATTCGTAGACTGTAAGGCCAGAAGGGACCTTGGAAGATCATCGGGCCCCCTGCACCAAGCAAGAAAGATAACGGGGGGGTCAGGTGAACTGTCCAGCCTCCTCTTGAAGATTTCCAGGGTAGGTAATCACTGGGGCTGTGTGAAGCATTGGTTCCCAGTTCGATTCGGCGGAGATTTGACCCAATTCAGTGGCCAAATCTCTGAATCCAAATCAAACTGGAACCTTCTGAATCGAGTCAGAGAGATTTGGAAAGATTTGGATGCAGATACAGCTTTAAATGTGTTTTCTACGTGCCTCAAGGTAGCAGGTGGCTCGTGAATGCTGCGGTGCTGGGGCGGATGGAGTGCCCCACAGAAGCATGGGGGTCCCCAGTACGCTCAGCAGCAGACCCAGAAGTGGACCAGAATCATGGGCTCTACTTTTGGGTCTGCCGGGGAGCACTCGGCAACTGGTGCCTTCTGGGTCTGGGAGGCACCCAGAGTCCCCCTACAGCTGATCGCCAAGTGGGGGGGGAGCACAGGGTGTCCCCCAGCACACTCCCCAGCAGACCCAGAAGTGGACCAGAAGTATTTGCAGTCCACTTCTGGGTTCACTGTTGAGCACTCCTGTGGGATACTTCAAACTCTCCAACATCGTAGCAATCACAAGCTGTGCAGGTACCTTGAGATACGTAGAAAAATCTTTTTATGATTTGTGTCTGTGTCCATATAGCTGATTCTCCGAATCAGCATTGAATCTTCAGATTTGGATTTTGGATTTGGCCGAATCAAATCAGGGACAGTGATTCAAATCAGTGAATTGCATCACCGTCCCCAATTCGGGCTGAATCAGAATCGGAATCGAATAGAGCCTGCTTTGCACACCCTTAATGGCCACAAACTCCTGGAAGAGCAATTCAGTCTCATCATTAGGAAAAACTCCTTCACAGTTAGGGTGTCCAGAGGTGGTGCAATCACTAGGCCTGTGCAAAGCAGTATTTGCTTCGGATTCGGCCAATTCGGGGGCACTGATTTGATTCAGTGATTCGAATCACTGTCCCGAATCGATTTGGCCAAATCTGATGCGGAGATTTAGCTGCTGCTGAACCAATTTGGAACTTTAAATTGGTCCTCTGATTCAGTTCGGATTCGGAGATTTAGGCACTGAATTGGGCCGAATCTCCTCCAAATCGAATCGCCGCCCAAAGTTTGCACAGCCCTAGGATGCAGTACTCCAGCTGCGGTCTCAACAGTGCTGAGAAGAGCGGAAGAATCGCCTCCTTGGCTTTGCTGGAGATGCATCAGTAGTTGCATGCCAGAGTATTATTTGCCCTGCTGGCTACAGCATCGCACTGCTGGCTCATATTCATACTGTGGTCTATTATTACCACCAGGTCCATTTCATTTGCAGTACTAGATAGTTTGTTGCCGCCAAGCCTATAGGTGTGTTGGGGGTTGCTCGCCCCAAGGTGAAGCACTTTACTTTTCTTGCTGTTGAACTTCATCAGGTTCCCATCTATCCAACTTGCCAGCCTGTTTAGGTCCAACTGTATCTGTAGCCAGTCTTCAAGCATGACCATGCTCCCCTATAGCTTGGTGTCATCCACAAACTTGGCCACTGAGTGCTTCACCCCCACATCCAAATCATTAACAAAGATATTGAAAAGCATTGGACCAAGCACCGACCCCTGTGGAACACCACTGGCTGCTTCTCACCAGGATGACACGGATCCCTTCACTACAACTCTCTGGGTCCTATCCTGCAGCCAGTTTCTCACCCACCTGACTGTCTCAGAGTTGAGCCCACAATCATCCAATTTCCTCGCGAGGACATTGTGGGATGCTAGATCAAGTTCCTTATGGAAGTCAATGTGTATGCAACGTCAACCTGCTCTCTCGTGTCCAGGTGGCAAAATACCTGGTCATAAAAGGAGGTGAGGTTACCATCACATCTATGAATCTATGAAAAGGAGATGAGGTTGGTAAGGCAAGCCCTGCCCGTGATGAAGCCATGCTGGCTGTCATTGAGGATCTTACCTTCTGCAGGCTTATCACAGATAGACTCCTTGATGAACTTTTCTAGGATTTTCCATAGGATAGAAGTTAGGCCAATTGGCCCATAGTTACCCAGGTCTTCCCTCCTGCCCTTCATGTGGATAGGCACAACATCGGCCCTCTTCCAGTTCTCAGGGACTTCTCCAGAGCACCAGGAGTTTTGCCAGGGGCTCCGCAATGACTTTGGACAGCTCCTTCAGCACTCTTGGATGAAGATCATTTGATCCTGCTGACTTGTATATGTCTAATTTTTTTAACTGGTCATACACCAATTCTCCGGCAATAGTATGAAGATGATTATTCCTACCATGCTCAATCTGTACTCTACCTGGTGCTGTTTTCCTCTTGGTCCAGTAAAAGACCGAGGCAAAGTAGTCATTCAGGAGTTCAGCTTTCTCTTGGGTGCCAGTTAACCAGCTCTCCTGAGTTCCTGAGCAGTAACCCCACACTCCCATTTCTTTTCCTCCTGTTCCCCATGTACCTAAAGAAGGAATTCTTGTTGTTCTTGATTTCCATTGCTACTCGAAGTTCGGGCGCCGCTTTAGCTTTTCTTATCTGTGGGGAACCAGACACAGAGACATGTAGGGGTAGGTTTTTCAGAAGACCTCCACCCGCTCCACCGCTCATGCCTCAGAATTGAGGGCATGTTTCCCAAACTGCTGAATTGACGCTGTTGGGCACTTGAAAAATCTAGCTGTAAAGGCAGAACACCTCCGAGACACCTCTTTCCTGTGGATTTCAACAGGAACTAGGACCTCTAAGAGCTTTGACCCTCTCTCTTTGAATGACTCACTCGAGATGTTGCAGGGCATGGGGAAATCTAAAGCCAGATCAGCTGCGTAACCGTTCAGAACATTCACCCCAAGGCCATCCCTGCAGCCATTGTACGAAGGGGTAAGTTGAGGCAGGGCTTGTGAAGTCTGCATGCTGCCGTGCACCAAGTACCTCACCCCCCTTGACCGTGTGTCATTGTTGGCACCCGTGCAAGTGAAAAGCAGGCAATATAAGCAAGAAGAGCATTCTGGGCTGGTTGCATTTCCCACCCCACGCACCTGATGCAGGGCCAGCTGGAAGCCCTAGGAAGCACAAGTTTCCATCAGTAGCAGTGCTTAGCTGCTGCTTAGCCCACTAAATTAAAAAGGGAGAGGGGAAGAGGTCTTGAAACACTGCTATGGCGGACCCTTCACTGCTGCTTCCCCAAGCACCGTTTGCCCCTTAACCCCAGCGCCGAATAAAACAAACCTCTTGACCTGTGAATTCCTCCTCCTGCTCTCAGCTCTCCTCTGAACCAGTGCAGAGATGTTTCTGAAATGAGTAAAGATCAAGGGAGGCATCAGCTACAGCACCTTCCTTCCTAAAAGATGACGAGAAATATTCCAGCCGACATTCGGGGCTATCAACATTTTATGAGCTTTGGAATCCAGTTAGTTATCCAATATTTTACTTAGCTCCATTTTAGATTTAAAAACTTGACCTTCTCTGGGCGTGTATCCGCGGTACATTTTATTCAGCTCTGTTCTGCTGAGCGTGCCAAATGCAGGGTTATTTATCTCCCTGTTTTTATTGTTAAACTGTTATTTTCTCATTTGAACTATTCAGAATCAATGACGAGATTTCTTTCTTTCAATAGACACTCATGAGCATTTGCTCAGCTCCTGCAGACGTAGATAGGCACATATATAGCTCTGGCTGTGGCCACCCAACAGAATAGAGCCCCTCCCTGGCAGAACAGCTGCAGAGCAGGGCCAGTAAACCTGCCCTGATCCTGCTCCCAAGGAAATTCATGGCAAAACTCCCATTACACTGGCCCATTCCTTGGCAGGCATCTTAGCGCTGCAGTAGCACCCAAGAGCCCCCATTTATGAACCATGAGCCTATTACACTAAAATGCTACAAAAGGAAGGCATCGTCACGGCTTGCATTATGCAGATGGAAAAATAGAGGAATACAGGGATGAAGTAATTTACTCAAGGTCATAGCAGGGAATAGAGCTGCGATCACGCAACTGCCAGTCCAGTGCCCCAGTCACTCCCCTACCCTGCCCTACCTGCCCTTGCTTTCCACAGTTTGTTAGGGCACTAAAGTTAGCAAGAGGTTCTGCAGTGAGAAGGAACCACTTAGAGTAGGTGACCCCAGACAAGATATTGGGGGTATGAAGGCAGAAGACATCAGCAGGTGGGACTGACACTGTTCCTTGCATCTGGCTCAGGTCCTGAAGGCCAAATGCAGAAGCCTGAATCTCTCTCTGACACAGGGCTATCATTGCATTGTCATCACTGAACATGAAGACACAGGTGCTAGGGCCAGATTTTCTTTTCCCTTCCATGTGGCTACAGGAACAATGCTCATTAGTGCTCCTTGCTGCTGGAAGAGCTGCCTGGCTGTGTAGTTTCCCAAAAGAGCAGGCTTCCCTTTCCCCGTGTGTTTGTGCTTAGCCAGCATTTCTCACCCGCCCACACACAACACTCACAGCGCACCCTGCTCCCATGATCGCACACACAGCAGGCCACACGCAGCCCACCCAGGCGCCGCACAAGATGCACGCTCGCAGCAGGCTCTAAATGCAAACAACCAGTTTCTCTTTCTTTCTCCTCCCCTATGTACTTGCATTTACACACATGCACCATGAGTTCCTTAAACACAACAGCATCTCTCCACCTACACATGCAGGCAAAGACAACACAACTCCCCTCCCGGCACTGAGCAGCACACGGCACGCACTCACAACGCACGCGTGTGCACGCCATGCCTGGCTACACCTGCACAGGAGACTCACTTGCTACTGCCCTGAGTTGCTACGATCTGGACTGCTGCAAAGGTTTCCAGACCCATAATCCCTGCTTGAAGGTCTCAGTGAAACAGTAGGCAAGTGCTGGGGGAGGCAGTGTGATGTGCCCCCCCCCCCCCCGCCTAAAGTCATAATAGAGGGAATAATTGTGCTTTAATAAAGAAAATTGATTTACCTCTTTGGGTCCGTCAACACACACAAACACATACCAATCTAGAATGATTTATGCCTACAATTTGCAAAATTATTTCTCTATTGATTGGCACAGGTTTGTTTTCTTGTAGGTTCAGTCAATTAGAGAGCGACTATTGCTCAGGTGGGCAAATTAATCAGTCTTCTCAGACCAGCTTCCCTAACAGGGGCCCTGGCTAAGGCCGAAGAACAAATGAAAGTCTCAGGGAGCCTGGGTACTAGGTATCGGCTCCATGAGAAGATGGCACCAAAGAGGGAAAAAAATCAGCCTAGGTGGTAGACTCAAATACAGTCCTTCTGAAGATATAAAGGTCTGGTTTTACAACACTGGCTGAAACTTAAGCCATGTGAGGTGAAACTCCTTCACGGTTTGGCCCTCCAGCTAGGAAGACCAGCTACACTGCAATGAGACACAGGCCAAGCTGGATGGAGGATTCAGAAGGGGCCTCTCTGTATGAAACAGCCCCCGCCAGCTTTCCCTGCTGCCCCCACATGAAATCATACACAGGAGAGCAGCAGCCACGATCTCTTTGAGTCCCGAATTACAATCCTCCATGCAGTTCTCACTGCAGTGCAGCACAAAGCAAGCCCTGGGTGGACATGGACCATTAGACTCCAAATAAGGGATGTGCCTTGTAATAAAGGCTCTCTCTTATTAACATAAGCAGGAGGTGGAACCTGCCGCTATGGATGATTAAAGGCACTTCCTTATGCTTCGAGCCCTGCAGCAAAGCCAGAGATTTCTGTCCCCTGGAGACACAGGTAACGTGAAGGGTTCTTGTCTCTGCTTTGGGCAGAAAGGTTTTGAGAGGCCCCTGTGCCACCTAAGTTGCATGGCCATGGATGACAAAGTAGCTCTCAGGCAGCGCAAACCTGCAGGTAATGGTCTTGAGGCAAATACACACATCCTGGGGAGAAACTGCCCTGCCCTGGAGCTGGGGGAGGGCAGATTTTCAGGGCAACTAGGAGATTCCTGGGACATGTCTATGGCTTGAGGCCTTCCTTTGAGGGTCTAGGTAAAACATGGGCATCTTGCCACCCCCTTTGCATTGAGTGAAGTTCACCCCAGCAGAGGAAATGGGCTCACTAGAACCACTGAATGGGTATTATGTCCCATATTGCTTTTCTTCTTAAATGTTTTAGTGAGAAGACTAAAAAATCCACTGGTCCCAGTTCCCTGGGTTAGTGAGATACTAGGGCAGTATCCGCTGCTTGCAGAGTCACAGACGATGCATGCAGGCGGTTTAGGTCACCCAGCTGATTGCAGGTGCATCTGACCTACTCCTGCCCTTGCACCGCCATCCCAACCCCTCCTACACCTGTCCATGGATCTGGGGCCTAATTTACTCCCTTGTACAATACAGTGCTAGGAGATCCAGAGCAAGATCCAACACACACACACGTTGGACTCCCTTCCAGCCCTGTAGATGTCAAGGCATTTTTTTCCTGAACAAGACGTGAACATAGTGACACACACTTACATTACAAATCAAATCCTGGGCTGCCTGTTATTTCCATGACCACCCTGGGCCGCAGTTGGCAAGAAGACACCTGGCTCGACAGACTGTTGGGTTGTTCCACTCCAGCAATTCCTATCTAACCCGTAAAAGTCCAGGAAATTGGATTGATAATGGGATCGGGGGCCTTTCACCTTGGGACCAGCCACTCAGAGCCAGCCCGGGCTGAAGAGGAAAAGTCATTACTAACCTGATGGCTGTGTTGCAGCTGCATGAAAGGAGGTGGTGGGTGTACTACAATGGAGCTGGTGGGCAGCAGGACATGGGGACGCTAGGCAGAAGGAACTGCAGGGTCTGCCTGAACTCAGCAGCCTCATTACAGAATCCCCCTTTTAATTCACCGACCAAATCCTGTCTCTTTTTCCATAGTGAGCGATGCTGCATGGTGCTGACAGCTTTGGGAATCCAATTCAGATCTCACGTGCCATGGCCCCAGAAGCAGCTTCATCTCAAAGCCTTTCTGGACTGCCTAAACTCCCCGTGGGCCTAAGTAGGGAGCATCACCAGGAAGCCTCACTTGTGCTCTCAGAAACAAGGCAACATAGGAGCTGGAGGCCCAGAGCAAGTCTTTCAGGTAGGCTTATTGGTGTGAGCTCAGGGCCATTCTCATGGGACTCATTTCTAGCCTTGGTGCACATGGAGAGGGGGTGAGCAGACACCCAGGGATTCTTGGGGGTGGTCTGGGGTGCAGCGTGGTAGCAGTGCAGACAGGACATAAGACAGACCCCTCCATGTTTCAGGACCTGCCTTTACCTCTTCAGAATGCAACCCCAACAATTCTCCCATTCTTAGATCTGGTGCTAGTTATTTGTGTATCAGTAGGGCTTCCCCTGCAGGCCTGACTGAGCCTGGCATTCACGGGAGTCTCTAACCAGCAATGAATGTAGCGACCAGACTTCTTAAACCAGTGCATTGGAATCATAGGAAAAAAAGGATGTAAATCTAAAAGGAGGTTAAAACAATAAATCACTGATTCTCAACTGCAGAGTGCCACCAGATCCTTCAAAGATCTCCTCCAGGTACGAGGAGATAAGCAAGGTATGAAGAGATAAGCATGTAAGCACAACTCATGCTTAGCTCTGCCTGGACTACCCCCCACCTGCCTGGCCCCTCTACAAGGAGGGAAGCATGGCAATGTATAAATTAGTTTTGAAATTGGGCGCTACTCAATTCCAAGTTATGGAGGGATGCCTCAAGTCCAAAAAGGCTGAGAACAACTGCACTAAACAACCTGCATACATCTGTGCTACAGACCAGGTCACTGTGCCCTGGTGGTATCCTAGGCATGACACACTTATGACTCCCCAGGCAGGAGCTTTGGTCTCGGTTTGGTTCTCCCAAGCAGCTCCCCAAAAACTCTCCAGTCTGGAAAGAGAACTTCATTCTACCCACCACAATCGATTTGTTTCTGGCAGGCCCCAGCCTCCCAATCTAGAGGGAGGTCAAGCCAGACACCTCAGAGCCAATGTCACGTAGGATGCCTGTCAAAGGATTTGAAAGCATCTGAAGCCTCAGGTTGGGGTGGAGGATGCTTGCCAGTAGCAGGGCCATATATGGTTCTTGAATGACTCATAGATCTGGAATTGATTTGACTGATTTGACTTGGGACATGAAAAACGTTCTTTAAAAAAAGGGTTTTTAAAGGGTTGTTTTTTCTTAAGGCATTCCTCTTCCTTCCTGCTTGTTTTCCTTGCAGCCAGCTAGTGTATTGAACCAGGGGTATGTAATCCACCTGGAGCTCTGGGCTGAATCCAGAACGCATGGCTCCTCGCAGGCTGGATCCAACCCAGGACACGGGGGCAGCTGCCTCGTCACTGCATCAGCAGTGGGTTTGGAGGTTGCGAGGGGTCTGGGGATGGGGGTCTAGCAGTGGCAAGTCTGAAAGCAGGGTGGGGGTGGGGAAATAACAAGGGTTTGAGGGTGGCTGTGATGGCGAGCCATACTTGTCACCAATGGCTGTGGTCAGTGGGGCTGAAAGACCCTGCATTCTGCCCCTCAAATTCCAGTAGCCGGGCAGCTAGGTAAATAGGTTCCCCAGGCTGAGTGGGTGACAGCCGTGTACTAAACCAATCCACTCCTATAAACCCCTCCGATTGCAAGACCAACACATTAGCCCTAAATCAGCTGTTCCATTGCTGGCACCTCACCCAGACAAGTAATTCTACAGAGCTAAGCATGGTTAGTCTGGATATACCCCATTGGCTTGGTGCCTCCACTGCTGGGGTCAGAAGGTGAAAACAAGGTGGTATGGGCAGCAACAATGCAACATCTCTGCAGGGCAGCAGAGAAGATTAAAGCTCATGCAAAACAGGATTAATTGGAAGGATCACTCCATTTCCAACCCTGGAAGAAAGGACTGAACAAACAGACCGTTGCTTTTATGGTCCCTGGCCCAGCCCAAAGATGAATGGGTTTTCCTTCATAACCAACTCCATTTATGCAAAGAAAAGCAAAGCATGGATAGGTGAAAGAACTAGACCAGAGGCACACAAAGAGTCAGTGGCAGAGCCCTGTGCCTCAACCTAGGTCTACTCTCCTTCATGTGCAAAGGACAGAGGCTGATCATAGAAGAAATGAGACAGGAAGGTGACAGCACTGCCCTGCAAATGACCTTCAGTGAAGGTGTGTGTACGTCGCACAGAGACAATTTAGTGTCTTTGTCTCCGTGCACATTACATAAATCCGTATACCTCCTGCTTCGGTGCTGGAGGCTGTTGCACATCTGCAGGCGCTCCCTCCAAGCTGGAAGGCTAATTTGTGAAACAGCTTTGTTCTCCCTTGGGAATGGGGTCGTTGGTCACAGAAGATTGATTAAGCTCTTGGTGAATCAACATTAATGAAAATCAACACTGCCTAATGAGTGTTTTTATGGCAGCCCCATAAAAGCATTACAAAAGGCAAACAAAAATTAGCCACACAGACCAACTGCCCCCTCCCCTCCCTGTTCCCAGCTCCTCCATTTCTTCCTAGGAAGGCTGGTGGAGCACCTGCTAAAGATGGAAGGATGCCTGGAGGTTTCCTCCAGAGACCAGATGCTTCTTGTGCGGGATCTGAACCTCCCCTTGGGTCTGCAGACCAGGGCTGGGCTTCCCCTGGGGCCTCTGACAGCTCTAGTGCTTGTATTTCACAGCTCATGAGAAGATATTCCCCTGGCATGTTTTTGCACAGGAGCCATTGGTGTTCAGTTTTAGGCTTAGATAAATCTCCTGTGCTGATAATAACAACCGTGGGCTTTTAAAATCTTTCCTATACTTCAGAATACAGTGCACTTGGTTGATACCAAATTCTCCTGTTAAGAAATCAGCCACTTCTTGCAAGGCACAAGTTTTCAAAGGCTGGGTTTGTATTCCCCCGCCCCTTTATATTTAGCTGTTCAGCCCCAGAGCTCCATACTTGTTGCTTTTTCAAACACTTGCTCTTGGTGAAACCTGGAGGAGAACAGCATCAGTGGTGGCAGGGCTTGGCTTTCAGACTGGAAAGTCCCTGTCGCTGATGCCTTCGGTGTTGCAATTTGTTTCTTCCCAGGGGACTCCAACGTTTCAATCCAGATCTCGCAACTGATCCTTTGGAGGCTCCAGAAATAATTGGCAGGATTCCCAAGGTTTCTTTTTACAGGACGTCATTAAAAATAAGCTGCGTGCCTGAACTGCAGTCAGCAGGGCTGTGCGGGCCAAGGAGAGCTCTCTGATCGTGGGCAGCAAGAACATCCTATTAAAAATAATTTACCCACTTCTACAGAACCAGCAAGTTGCTTAAAGCCCTGGCCTCTGCCCAAGGCCCTGTCCCCTTCAGGGATAAAGCAGAAAGATCGCAACCTTTCATCTGCATTCGAATATTTAAGAATGAAAATCAGCTTTTACACCTCTCGCTTACTGAAGAAGCAGAAAGACACGGCGATGCTAACTTTCATGATTGTGTCAGGAAGGCCCTGGTCTTTGTGGATGTTACCCCTTAGAGCCCTAGCACCTGGAGACATGCTTTATGCTTTTAAAAAAATACACTTCTAGCCCTTCTCATTGCAGCAAAAACCCTCAAAAACACAAGCCCTGAAGGCTCAAACCCAGGAGGCAAAGGAAAAACTTGAGAAGAAGAGCTCTTGGTGGAGTGACAAGACTAGATCTACAAGTTCGGTGAAGAGAATGCCATGGGAATCCTGATGAATGGATGCTGCAAGAGGAAACCAAGAGGGACCTGTTGGATTTCAAAGTGAAACTTGCCCTAGAGCATCCCACTGATATCAAGGAGGCATGAGTGGGGGCCAGGCCTCAGAGCTGCTCCCTACAGCCCCCAGCCAGGGCTTTGCAGGACACTCATGAATTTTAGGGTTAGGTCCTAGTGCCTGCAAAGAGCAGGCAAATTCCTCCCCAAATTTGAAAACTTGATCCGGGCTCAAGACTACCCAGTGTCGTGCTGCGGGGCACTCAGGGAACATGGCCATGGTGCCTCCAGCTTGGAAAGAAGTACCTGCAAGCTACCTCCTGAACCACCCGCACAGGGCACTGTGCCCAGCTACTGAGCTCTGCCCCTCGGGGCCACGTGAACCCAGCTATACTAATAAACTCAATTAACAGGTCAAGCTAATTAGCCTGTCCGCAGTGCCATGCCAGGACACCTGCAATAGCCAGAATGGAAGTCTTCCTGGTGTCTGGGACTAAGTCACATGTTTTGCTCCCTGAAATCTGGCTACTTTTGGTGCTGTAATAGGTTTCCCCTTACTGGAGCTCCTTGCCCTGCTGAAACTGTCCATTGGGAGTCTCTGAGCACCCTCCAGGGGTCCTCAAGGAGGCTGTCCTGCCTCTAATTTGATCCCAGCTCCCTTTTGGCCTCCACACCCTTTGTTACCACTGCAAACTGGCTGCAGAAGCCTGTACATGGTGTTACACGTTATCCATACTGTCAGCTCTCACTGCAGACACCCCTTGTAGCATTTGGTCTTGGATAATGTATTATTCATGTGCTCCCTTGTTCCCTTACAAGCAAAGAAAACTGGATAAAGATTAATTCATGGTGAAAAAAAAATATAAACAGGGGCCTTTTTTATATATATATATAAAAATGACTCGATATGTTCAAAAAGCTGCATTCTCCATGCAGGCTGTGCGACTGTTGATTGAGTTTCTTCTCTTCCCCCGCTCCCAGTTCCATGAGAGTATCTTGTCTCCTTAGTATTACTGCCGCACTTGCTTTTCATATGCCTGAAATATATACCATTGTGTTTCGACTTTAGTTTTGTGCAGAAATTCCTTTCATGTCTCATCTTCTGTAAGGTCCTTTTTTCTTGGCAGTCAAGTGCATGAATGTTTGCTGCCAAGAGATTTTGCTTCTATTGTGTTCCAGGAGTATTATAATATTTTTTGTTCTATATTGTCTGTGCACGTTGGGGGTGGGGCTGTTGTGCTAACGTGCCTCTTTCCATGCAGATGACGTTTGGCTCCCTGCAACCTCTTCTCCTCTCTCTTCCTTCTGCGAGAATGAGAGGCAACCGCCCCCGAAAAGAGGCGTGTGAAAAAAGATAGAGCAGGGAGTTTCAAATAACAACAGGCAGCCTCTTCAGTGAACTAATCAGCCACAACACACCTGGGCAATAGCTAGTGGTAGCAGCTAGACTTCCACAAAGGGAAACTGAGGCACAGAGTAGTGACATGACCTACTGAAGGTCACGGAGTGAATCAGTGGCAATGAGGAGAATGCAGTCCAGGAGTCCTTCAATCCCAGCGCAGTCATAGCCCATTAACCCATAAATATTTCCACTAATGAAGCCCACATTACAATGGTCAGGGCTTCATTCTGTTAACATAAAACAGCAGTTCCTCTCTTCTGTTTTTAACTTGCTCTTTTGTAAGGAAGCAATTGCCAATACCAGGAGGGGCTTACAACCAGATCCACACTGCAGAGAAGGGACGCAGCAGCTCTTGGCAAACAACATAAAAGCACCCCCAGCCTTTACATAGCACTCACTGATAAAGAGGGATTAAGGTGATGGAAAAGTCATGGAAAAGAGACAGGCAGAGAAGAGCAAGGCTCAGCCTCACTGCATTTGGCTCGGACGCCCCTGAAAGGAGAACTGGGAAATAAAAAGAACAACTGTTTTTCAATAAGAGGGATTAATCCAACAGCATGAGCAAATGCAGAAAGGAAGAGCTCCACATTGCAAGCACAAGGCTCTCACCACTAAGTGACCGTGCTGGTAGGCAATGGAGCAGCAGGCAGCTCCATCCAGACACTCTTGCCATCGTGCACAGGCCCAATATCAGGTCTTTTCTGGGCAGGAAAAAACCCAGGAAGATATGAAGCACAAAGGCAGAGTAAGGGTTAACAGTATTCCCCCTGGAAAAAGTCCTGCTGGATGGACTCTCCTGGCACTGGACTCTCTCACCTGACATCCTTATGGCTTATGTTGTGTTTTATTGGGTCACCCCACTCCCCCATCCCTTACAGCAGAAGAGCTATAATTTTT
The DNA here is from genome assembly GCA_030014935.1 of Caiman crocodilus. Classification (NCBI taxonomy): domain Eukaryota; kingdom Metazoa; phylum Chordata; order Crocodylia; family Alligatoridae; genus Caiman; species Caiman crocodilus. The sequence goes on from JAGPOW010001661.1 coordinate 6,803,236, forward strand.
TGCTCTATGATCAGAAGGAAGGCAGTTCCACGTACACTCAGTCTTAACCTCTTGGGAGGACACCCCGACTCCTTGTACTCTGCCAAGCCACTCCAACTGATCCTATCCTGATTTGCCTCCCCGCCCCTTCATGCCCCACATACCCCCAGCTTGGGGACATGCCTTAATCCAAATCAGAAGAACACCCCACTCTGCCAATGGACCTCTACCCCATCCTGCACCCAGAGCAGACATCTCCAAGCACATAGTAGTGAACTAAGGCACATGCCCTCCAAGGATGGAGGTGGCTGAGGTTGCCAAATTCATGGTGCTAGCAACCGCAAATCTAACAAGGTCCCTATAGGCATGATGGGCTTGCTATCACTTTCCTCCTCCTTCCCTGAAGCATCTGAAGTCCCTTCCCTGTTCCACGCGATCATGGTTTCTATCAGGCTTCAGGATCAGTATCAATATCCATTAAAAAGTCTCTCCCTCCATTTTCCCCCGTTTGTTCTCTGGACCCTTTTTTGACTAATTACAGTTTATTAGTTGTTATGGCAACTATGGATTGCTCTCGGCATCAGACTCTCGTGATTTGGCTGCAAATTGAGGTGTTTGAAGAATGCAGATACAATTAAAGTCCTTTCATCCCAGTACCCCCAGTACCTCCCCATCAAAAAGCCATCCTGTCCGATGATTCATAGCCTTACTGTTAAAACACCCTGCCTAGACAGAAGCCAAGCCTCTTCTGCCTTTGCTAACAGCTTTTTCCAGCACAGGGTTCACTCTCTTGGGGAGCTGCCGTGTTTCAAAATAATAACGTGCGTGGGGAAGAAATGAAAATAGGCCAGAACATGACTTTGTGGGCCATAGGCTAATTATTCTTCTCTTTACTGCAGCCTCTGTGCTGGGCACTTTGTAAGCACTGATCAATGAAACCTCACAGCCTTCTGCTCCCAGCCAGAAGGCAGCAACTATCATTATCAATGCGGCAAGTCACTCAGATGCCAACATCAGTAGAGATTGCCTCTAAGGAAGACAGCGGGGTCTCCTCGTACAAGGTCCAATCAGTCTCTGGCCTCTCTTTTCAAGCTGTCTCTATCACTTCTGGCATCTGCCTCGGTGGAAGGTGGGCTGAGAACCCACCAGCTCATTTCACACGCGTCCACCAAGCCATCCACTAACACCTTTTCTTCATCAACACTAAGCTGAGCTGGGTGAATGATGAAGAACCATTGCTTTTGGCGCATTTTCCCGAGTATCTTCCTTGACTGTGATGGACTATGTGTTGCCATAGGTTTGAAAACTGTAGCTCCTTGGGAAACAAGGTTGGGGCAGGGTTTATCTGACCTTTCCAGGGAGGATATTATTAAAGACTCATGCCAGCCAGCATCCTGAGTTGATGGTGCTGGAGACCTTTAGCAATGTTTGTGCTTCTCCTGAAATCCAGACATATCTGTTGATCTGGAGGTGGCATTGGAAATCAGGAGTCACAGCTAGAGGCAGACAGTGCCTGAAGTAGCACCTGATGAAGTCAGGCTGATCACCGGCATCCTGATTTCCTACAGCACCCAAACCTCCGATGCATCCAGGAGGAGCCAGGGCAGTTCACTGTAGCTGCAGAACAGGACTTTGTGGCTTATGTTGCCTTTCTCTAGCAGTCTGCAGTCCAGGGCCCAGATACCCTGCTGACAGGCGTATTGATGGGCCATATAGACTTAAGAATGGTTTGAGTGGAGGGAATGTGAAACATTGCCCATTACATAAGTGGATGTACACCTCCCCCCGTCTCTCAATATATGCTAAAGAGCATACTCCCCAAGAGTCAGACAGACACTCAGCTGTTGGGAGAGAGACCATCATATCCTTTTACACGTACCTGCTGCCTACCGCCCCGAGATCCTGATCCCTGAATGGATTCTGCAGGTGATAGAGCAGCACTGCTAATAATAGAGCTGAGGAAACATACTCACCGAATGCATCAATACATCCTCAATACGATTCGATCCATCTATGCTGCTGATAGCATTTCCAGGCATTTGTACACACTCTGCTGCAACTCAGGCTCTGTGATCATGCAGAAAGGAGGGAAGGGGGAAGCCCCTCACCTCCCCACACTCCAGGAAGTCACTGGATGTTGTGACCTTGTCACCAAAGCTGTGCAAATAATAGACTCGGCTGATGAACTGAAAAACAGAAAGAAAAAGAACTGATCCGGATTGCGCCGAAACAAATTGTTTGAGGTTTTTTCCTCCCCTTGCTGAAACCAATACAAAATACACGTTTGGTTTTGTGATGACTCAAGTATTTCATTGGGTCCAAAATGAGCCATTTCATTTTCAGGTAAAGGAAGCACAGGAAAGGCAAGAGCCAACTTCTGCCCAGGAGCTTGGGGGTCTTGGGCAGCCACTAGAAGGTCCTACAGAAAGGATCCACTCCTGCCTCTGCCCAAGGGGTCTGAGCCGGCATCTCCCACCGCCGAGGCAAGTGCCCACCCAGACAGTCGAGTATCCCCGGGCAGATTGCTCCCTGCCCGTCCTCTCAGTTCTGGTCTCTGCTTTTGCATCTTTCAGGCAAGTGTCCAGTCCACCCGGCCAAGGAGCCAGTCTTGCTTTCAACAAATAATTGAAGGATTCTGGGCAAAACAGATAAGCTCCAACATGAAGGAGGAAGAGGGGGAAGCCCACCTAAGCACCTGGCTCGGGGGCTTTCTGGGGAGCCAGAGATGAGGGTCCAGCTCCCTTGGGGAGAGGGAAGGGGCTGAGCCCAGATCTCCACTGCTCAGGTGAATGCTGCCATCACCGAGCCCCCGGATAAAGGGGGTCCCGGCAGTTTGTGAATGGAGGCCTGGGAAACTGCCAGCTGGAACCGTAGGAGAATTTGATACTTTGGGGACAACAGAAGCCACCATCCTGGCACATTTGCTTTCCCACCTCAAGGCTCACCCACCCTTGACCCGGGCTGGAGAGAGCAGAGACCTCCAGCCAGAGGGAAGGCGTCCATCTCAGGGGTGGCATTCCTTTCATGGCTGCTTGTCGTCACCTTGGCATGGCAGGAGCTGGCACTGGGCTCGCTGGGGGCCCTCGTTAAAGTCCGATCTGCCGTCAGACTTGTGGGAGCGGCTCCCCCATCTCAGCCTTAAGCAGCCTGGGAGGGTTGCAGGCCACAGATGGCAAATCCCCCTGCCCACCCGGCATGCAGGGGCAGCTGGCAGAGCCTGGGGCTGCTCGCCACGACAGACTGCCAGCCCACAGCTTCCAGCCTCTGCTGCTGGGCACTGATGCTCAGGATAGAGCCCACCATCACCTCCCAAAGACCGCCTCCAAGTTCAGCTAGCAGAGCTTGTCTGTGCAGCTGACCCTCGCAAGGGCTCTGCTCTCCGCTCCTGGAGTGGGGGATCGATACAGTAATTGGGGCTGTTTGTAGCACACGGACGCTCTGAGCCCAGGGAGGTGTTGGGAGCGGAGTCTGCAGTGCACCGAGCGGAGCGGTGTAGCACTGTCCTCTGCTGGACAGAACGGGCCAGACCCATCGGTCCCTGGGACTGCTGCTTTGGCTCAGGGCACCCCAGGACAGACCCGTGTGCGTGTGGGTGTGTGCAGGGGATGCCGAAGCCGTGCATACACCCACAGAAAGGGCTGTGCCGGCTGACACATCCCATCCACTGCACAGCTGCCCCCACAGCTTGTATGAAGCCCCAGGCCCCAACCACAAGCCTGCCTCTACATCCCACGAACAGCCAGACAACACCTCTGCATGCACAGGTGGCTGGAGGAGATTTGGCCTCTCTCTGTTTATTAGCAGAGACTCTTCCGAGTTAATGCAGGAGCCAGGTGTGCGCTCACGGCAGGACCATGAGAGCATCCCCCACTGCTCTTGCCCAGGGGGGAGATGCTGTGGTTGCCATGGCCATGCTGGGATACCTTCCCAGGTGAGCGTGTAAAGCTGGCTTTGAGTGGGGCCGGCAGGCCGTGCTGTGTGCGTTGTCCCTGCTGGCTGCGTGGGTGGTTCTTTTCATCACTGTGTTTTGAACTTCAGTTTAAAAAAAAAAAAATAATAATGCAAAGGAAATTACAAACAAGCCTTCAAAGCAGCTGAGAAAAAGATTCAGTACGAACTGCAGCCTCTGTTCTTGCTGGAGCTGGGGGACAACTTCACAAAGGGACAGTGATGGAGACATCATTGGGATGCCTCTGCACAGTGTGGGCAGGAGATCAGACAGCTTATGGGGGTGGGACCAGTCCTGGGTGCAGCTGGCAAGCCTCCCCTGGGTGGCACTGCTCTGTTGGCTCACATCAGCTCAAGGGCTGGAACAGGGGCCCATTGTACAGATAGGGATATGAAGAGAGCATTTCCCCCTACCCGATGCCCCCGACCCAGCGTCCAGGTTCTAGGCCCTTTCCTTGAGACGTCTGCAGTCAGGTTTTGCAAAAGGGCACCTCTGACTGGCAAGACTCATTTGTCCCATGCCTGAAATACCAAGTGATGCTGGTGGGGCCTGGAGGCACACAGACCGCCTGGGATGTGGCCTCCACTGCCAGAGGGGGGAGCCCATGGCAGAGCTCAGAGAATGGAGCTCACCTGCCTCATTTCACCAGTCTCTGCTGCTAACACCCTCGAACAGAGCTCTGCCCATTTGCACGCGGCCCCTTCTGCTGGACGCACAGACGTTGGGTGCATAACTGCAAAATACAGTCACTGGAAGTGACACCAGGAGTGAGACCAGAGGTCAGGCCAGGCTGGATCTACCCACATTTGGAGAGTTTAGATGGTTTTGAACTGCCTGTTACTGATACACAACTGACAACACTAAATCACACCCCCACCCCCCAGCCTGTACTCCAGCTGCGGCTGACATGGGGCAAGTCCAGCACCCCTTCACCCTTCTCCTGGCATCGCGGAGGGGTAAATAAGACAGGTGTTTCCTGGCTTGGGATCTCCTCTCTTGACTTTGGCCCATCTCCTGCCCACATTTTCTTTAAGTGCCACCAGCTTCAGATGGCGCAGCTGTAGGCTCCCGTCCCAAAACATCAAGAACAGATTTATTAAGTACCCAGCACCGGCAGCCCAACAGAAGCAGCGAAAGCAGCACCTTCTGCACCTCTGAACACCAGACTGGCCTCTCCGAGGCAAGACATTTCCTCTTCCAGGAAAAGGCACCACTCACCTGGAGCACCCAGCGCTTGCAGGACCTGGCAGATGGATGTCCCACGTCGGGGATTTGCACGGGGAAAGGCTACCATCTGGTGGCTACAGGGACAAATCGCAGGCATGCACCACTATTCCCCCTGTGCATCCTCTCGCTGCTTATGTCCCACTTAATAATACAGGGCATTTATCCCAAAGCAGCAGGAGATCTGCTCCCCAGCGCACCCGCATCGTTTCAGAGGTCTAACCAGCTGGCTGCACATTTGGATGCATTATTTATGGGCCACCATCAAATATTAAAAAGCAGGGTTATAGACATATCCTTTGTATATTCAAGAACATTTTCACTGGTAAATTGCTCTTCTCTTTGGACTCTGTTTGCTGGGATGCCTCAGGGCCTGACTATATGTCTTGCTGTTTAATTGGGCCTCTGACACTCCTCTGCACTCTCTCGTGAGGGAGATCTGTTACAGACTCCCTGATTTTCACAGTTCTCCCTTCGCTTTGCTCAGGGCAAGTCAGCTTCTGGCCCTTGCCCTCCAGGGAGCAGAAGGAGCTCTGGCAACCCCTGTTCTACCTGTGTCACTGGAGGTAACCCCCCTCCACACCTTCATGGAGGCTGAGCCCAGGCCAGGGGGCAGGGAGGCTTGGAAATGCCTCTAGGCAGCACATAGGCAGACAAGGTTCCTTGGGTGAATTTGATATCTTTTATTAGACCAACCCAAATAGTTGGAGGATAGTTATTAAGCAAGCTTTTGGGTTCTGGGCAGCACAGGCTCTTAAGGAGCCCAGGGGCCAGTGAACCAAGCCACGAAGCCCCTTTGTGTTATGTCCTAATCAAAGTGCCATCAGAGGGCACTCACTTTGTGCCCTAGCAACTTAGCGCCTAACCCTTAGCTCCTTGAGGTCTGCCATGTTCACATCCCATGGGGAGGGGAACTGAGCTGGGCAGGTGAGATTGCAGCTGGGCCTCATCAAGGTGCAACCCCAGTTGCTCACCAGGAACTGGGCACCCCCCTCCCAACCCATTCACTGGGGAGGAGACTGGCGCAACTCTTTGTCCAGTGCCTGTAAACAGTCATGGCTCCTCACCTCTGGAGGCTTGCATTCAAACCCTGAGGTCTTCTAAGATGAAGACTTCACAGGTGCCCCCTCGGGCAGTTTAGGGCATCCAGATGGCAACTGCAAATCCCACCAGGGGAATGCAGGAATGAGCCACCAGGGCAAGGAAAAAAAGGGTGCTGGGTGGATGCCAGAGGCCAGACAGCTGCACCAATTTCCTCTTTCACCAGAACGAAGGAGGAATGCTTTCTCCGGGGCCCAAGAAAGAGGACACAGGACTTCAGATCTTACCCTTGGCCCACCTCTCTGCAGCCACCTCTGCTGTCCTCCATGAAAGGCAGGAAGTAAAGAACTGGTAGAGAAGAGACAGCACTTGGCTGCTATGAACTGCTCATAAAGGGACCAGGATGCAAAATAAAGGCGGCCCAAAGGGTCCCTTTTGGTGAGGCTCCCAGACTCAGGCCCTGTCATCTCCTCAGGCGTGTACTGTCTCCTGCAGAAGACATGCTCTCTGCCGGAGAAGCGATACAGCATTTGCAAGAATGATTACATTCCAGCGAGGACCACCTGGCTTCAGCTCACAACTTGAAGCTTCTTGTGGTCTGCACTATTGAGAGACCATCCAAAGAAAAATCTCTGCTCCATCCTGGCTGGAGGATAATGGCCCATGAACAGTTTACAGTTCTCTAAACTCCATATGCTGAATTTTTATGATTAATTCCTGATAGCAAGGTAGTTGCAAATCTTTTCTCGCTGAGCTGTTCTGATTGAATCTGTTGGTCCCCTGGATTATTTCTGCTCTCTAAGTGGATGGAACAACTCACAGTCACGTCTTCTTTGTTCAGAGTTTACTTTCCAGCAAAATCAGGCACCAGCCCAGGAGTCAGAACGCCCGGGGCCCATGTCCTGATCTACTCCTGGAGAAGCTCAGAAAGATGAAGGAATCTACCCAGCTTCCCTGTCCTCATCTGAAAGACAGGGATAAATGCTGGCTGCTCCAGACAGGCACTTGGAGTTCAGTGCATGGAGAGCACTGGGGATGCTCTTTGAGGATGCAATGCTCAGCGTTACTGGCTGTGGTGCCCTAAGTTAGTTCTGCCATCAAGTCCCACTCATTTCAGTGGGAACCAAGTGCTCAAGTCTCCTCAGGGCTTTGAACAATTCTGCCATCACTTGGGTATAAGGAACAGTAGCCATTTCTACACGTTTGCCTGCAGTGAGCTGCCTCTTGCTCCAATACCTGGGAGACGCAAGCACAGGGAAGGGTACCAACTGAGCAGCAGCCCGTCAGGCACAGCAAACCAGCCAACAGTTGGGGGGAAGTGTGTTTGCTAGAGTCCTTCTAGCTCCAAGATGAAGCCTGCTGATCTGCTGCTCACCAGGCCCCGCCTGCCTCCGAACGTCCTGTTCTAGACAGAGCGAGACGGGTGGGGACACAGCACTCCCTACTTATCAGACCATTAATGCTTCCCCCGCTCCCGAGTTAATTCCTCCAATGCCTTTTCAAAGCGCTAGATAATATATAATCAGGGAACAACTCCGTGCCCTGACTCACATGCCCTTAGCCAGGCAGTAAGATAACATTTAGTACAGGTGGAGGCGGTTTAAGCAAAGGTTGTGGACTAACCTTTTCTGCCGTGGCTGTTCCTCCACAGCACAATGCTGCGCTCTGGATTTGTCCCCCACGTCCACTGTGGGGAAACAGGAGGAGGAGCGTAGCCTCAGCGAGGCCAAACAATGTGCACAAATGCTCACGCTCCCAGAAACAGACACGTGCTTCATGGAAATGAAGGCACAAAATTACTTCCTGCTACTTTTTTGCCCTAGAAAATCAGTGCATCTAGCAGGACTTTCCCCATGACTGTCACCTGAACCCACTACTGTCTGAATGGAGAGAAGAATTGCAATTTCATAGTACATGAGACATATATATTAGCTCCAAGGGCATTTGTGGGGACCAGGAATATCACAGAGGAGAACTGTGGCTCCGACACTTATAACTGCAGCTGTTAGCCCTGACCGATAGCAGAGCCAAGGGCTCTCCATCATAAGAAAGAGCCCCGATCCCCTAGTCCTGAGTGGACCAGTTAAGAACAAGCCCCAGTCTCGAGGCAGGGCCGACTTGCCTTATTGCATGCCCATTCACAAGCTCCCTTTCCCATTTATTTGGGCAGTTAAATAGGGGGTCAGCAATGTTTTTAGGTAGAGTGCCAAAAACACCCGCAACCTCGATTTGTAAGATGTTGGCATGCCAGGGGTGGGCAGCAGGGGAGCCACGAGGGACCCAATCCGTGTTGTGGCAGTGCAACCCCATCCCCTTCCCTGCCATCCGCGCCGAGGTGCATGTGCCATGCAAAATGCCTTCGTGTGCCACACTGGCAGCTGTGCCGGGGGTTGCGTACCCCTGAGTTAAATCACATTAAAAATATTTGCTGCCTCACTCTCCCAGCAGGCTCCAGGCATGAGCTACTGCAAAGAAGATCAAATTCTTTGTCCGCAGCAGAGGTGAAGCCTTGGGTCCCTTTGAAAAACCTGCCAGGAGGTATGTGGTAAAGGAACTGCTTACTGTAGCACATGGCCAGAAGTAGGTTCTCCAGCCTTCAAGCCCACATACTCCCTGGAAGCAGGGTGTCTGGATGCCAGTACCTGGTATGAGGACCAGGAGCTAGTAGTGAAGGCTGGGTCCTAAACCTGCCTCTGGGGATGTCTGCTGCAGTGCTCTGCCCCTGGCCCCTCTATATGAAGCACAGACTCCAAACTCTGTGCCGCATGGACCGCTTCAGGGAGAGTCTCATCTCAACAGTATCCAGACAAGATACAGCCCAATCTGCACAGCCCAGATCCACCTTGCAGCCTCCCTTAAAGTCAAATTAGAAATCCAGATCTTGCTTGGCCTCTTTCCAAGAGGTGCCTGGTTTTTGGCTGGGAAGAGCAGAAAGTGCAGCAGGACAATTTCCTTCCTTGGCAACCCTCAGACTGCCTATTTCCCCTCCTCCCTCACACGCAGACATTTTTCTCCTTGTCATTACAGTCCTCAAACATAGTGGCAGCTCATCAATAAAATGGGGAATGTCTCAGAACCCATAATTGCAGAAGGAAAGGGGGGGAGGGGGGCACTGGCAAATGACGGGGCCCTTATCTTAATTACAGGCTTATTTGCATTTAAATGAGGGTTATTCTATAATTACCACCAAATGTTTTGTGCTGGAACTGAAATACCTCTCCATGGGCTGTCAGCTCCTTTCCATTTTCATTTTCTCTCACCATTCTTCCACTTTGTAATTGGCCGGCACACACCGAGGAAGAAGGCATTTACACTTCATTCCTCTGCTGCAGATGGAGTCAGCTAATTGCCTTGCCTTATGGATGGAGAACCCCGTGGTGCTGTCATCGTTGCATTTCTCTTCCGGTGAAGAAGAGGAACAACATGGTGGGGATGATTGCAGGAGGGACTCTGTTGAGGCTGCAGGACACCAGGAGACTCCATGGTGCTCTCTGGCTCTCCAGCTGCTGAACTAGCCAATGCATTCTGGACTGCACGCTTCCTTCTGAAATCTTGCTTGGCGCCATTTGCTGCATTGCGTGCCACTTGACACAAATGCAGATGGACAAGGAGCCAGGTCTGTGCTAAAGCTGAACCCAAACACAGCACTTCCACCTAGTCGAACTGGGTTCCCGCTGTCAACGTACAAGAGATCCCATACTTAAGTGCTATCATCATGCAGATGCACCGGAAGCCTGAATTAAGAAGTGCAGGGAGCATGAGATCAGGCACGTCCCCCAACTTCTACAACCATCAAGTTACTCCAAAGCACATGTAATTACCCGGGCATTTTTAAAAAGCAAACAGGGCTGAGGGGGAGGAAGAATGTCATCATATCAACCGACCAGCTCCCGTAGGGCGAGTAGCCATACAGACCAACCTCCAGTGCTCCCAGCCACCCATGCACATGGACTCCTACGTGCCCTTAACATGGGGTGTCACAGGGCTGAGATTTGGCACTTTTCAGACATAGAGGCACTGAGCTTATAAGTGCTTTTTCCCCCTTTCACATGGGCAAAACAGGTCCTTTCGCCCTACATTCTCATTCACAGAAATAGTTTTCATCTAAGAGCTACCCCCAAAATAGGTCCAGGCTGGAAAGTTTTGGACCAAGTAGTTCAGGTCTGGCAGAAATAAAAGCAACTCAACACAGGATCCAATGATGGGAGACATCAGCACGTAAGACCGGGCGGTGCTATCAGCTCTGTTATAATGACCCACACGTGCTAAGGAAGGAAAGATTTCCCCAGAAGACATTTTGGAGCCATTTGGGTTCCCTACAAGGCAGGAGCTGCTTCCCTTTGTCATGAGCCAAAGCATTTGGAGGAACATTTCCTGCTGGTGTAAAATGTCAGATTCATGCTCCGTGACAGCAAAGTCTCTCATTCATTCACAGCACAGAGAGAGCCCAGAGATGTCAGGACAAGCTCACCTGTATCCTCCCACCAGCGTGCCTCAGGCCTAAACTAAAGCACACCCCACACCTTCAGAGACAAAATCAGTACTGTATGTATGGCATGGGCCTCCTTCCCCATCTTTGGCCCTTAAGGGGTTTCCCTGTTTCCCTGCACAGGATTTCCTTGGCCTCATGCTAGCAGCCATCAACAAGGAGACCTGACAGCAGCAGTGATTTTCAGCATTTCCAACACTTCTTTGACTTCTCTTTCCTGCGACAGTAAGTGTAATTGCAACGCGCCTAGTCCCCTGGGGAGCTGTAAGGTGCCTATTACCTTATCCAAGCACCTCGCCACTGCATAGTAGGGCAGCGATAGTTATTTACATTTTATAGACAGTCATCATTTTGAAGTGCTATTGATTCTGGTGGGACTTAAAGATCTAAATAACTTTAGGGATCCGACCCAGAGAAGACTAAGGCCCAGAGCTACATGGGTATACTATTTAGTGTCTAACTAGCAGCAAAGGCAATGGGCCTTGATGCTTAACTACCTTTGTTGTTCTGGGCTTTAAGTGACTTGCACATAGTCGCACAAGAAGTCTATAGAGGAGCTAGGATTTAAGCCCAGATGGCCCGTGTCCTTGGCTGGTGCTATAACTCCTGGTCCATCTGACTCCATTCGCGTTGTTGCCGTCATGCTTCCATAAATGCCATGGTTGCTAGGGGCCTATCAGTGTGCAACATCCATGGATAGCGTCTTATAGCCCCAAGTCAATGCATTCGGTCAAGCAGGAACGTGCCATTCATGAAGCCCAATGCTTTAGTTGCTTTGGAGTAAGCCCACGAGCGTCAGTGCTCAGAACATGTTTGCCCTTCAGTCGACAGAGTGAAAACGAAGCATATGCTAAATACTGGGAGCAGGAGACTGGATCAGGGAGGCTCTGCCGAAAAGTCATTAAAAGACCTTCTGCTTCCCATGCCCATGTGTGCAATCTAGTGCCTCAGCCAGGTTCAATCAAGCTAGTTCAGAGACAGCAAAAGAGATGCAGCCAGCAACAATGCCAGGCAGCACTGAAGGCAAATCAAACCCAGGCAGGGGAGCAGCAATGGGCAGCCAAACTCCAGACACAGAGGTTGAGATGCTCATCCAAGCCCCAGGCTAACTGCAGCACTTTGGCCTGGGCAGATGCATTCTGCCTTGGTTTCCCAGGAGTGGTACCACGTGGCTCATCAGGGGTATCACGGGTAGGGAAGGAGCTGGAGTCAGCCACCTCTGCATGCCTCCTTGTCTAGAGCCCTGCACACTTGGCAAGGACAGACTTCCTGGCTGTCGTCCCAGGCCTCCCCATTATGGTGAGACTGGGAATACAGGGAGAATGGCTCCCTGCATGGTGTATGGACAGCTTTGCTCCTGGTCTCAGCCTTAACCTTTCTCCCCCTTGGGGTCCCCCACTTTCCTGCTCTCTAGCACTACTCTGTGTCTTCCCACTTTTTTCTCACAATTAGCAGCAATTATTGTTTCCCCTCACTTGACCAAGGATGGGATGGTATTACCTAGTTGGAGAACGCATTCAGATTAGGTCCATGCAGGCCACACAGAGCAGTTAGTGAGACTGTCATTGCAGCTCCATCCCCTTCCCCAGAGTGCTGTGGGTTTTGCTTCCAACATCTGACACAAAGGGCAACACCAACACCACCAAGAGCAGAGGCAAGCTAAGATTTGTCGCCCATTCCCACCATCCCTCTAGCAACAAGCTGCGATCGTAAGTCCACACTGATTCCCATCTTGGTGCAGGTGGTCTGACCACATTTGCCTCCTTATCAGACTCCGAGCAGCGCATTTTCATCGCAGGAGGTTTCATGTGGCTCTTGGTGAGGTTTCATTTAATGACTGGCTGAGATGCACTGAGAAGCAGTACTTTAATTAAGTAATAACATTTCCCTGGTGCAACATGGCCTCAGGAAGCCCTGGCAGTGGGACACCGATGACCTGGAATTAAGATGAGAGTACTAATGGAGCAATTTGAGGGGTATTAGAAGGAGACAGGGCCTGCTTCAGATGGTATTACTGAAATTAGACAGCTTAATGCAGTTGTAGTAAAATTTGTCCATGATCCCACCTGCCACAGCATTGAGAACATGCCCCTGGCATGAGCTGAAGTGTAAGCCCCACAGCTTGGTGACAGTTTCCTGTCTAATTGCTGCTAATTGAAAAGCCAGCGCTGAAACAGAAACAGGTCAGCAGAAGAGAGTAGGAGATTTCTGAGCTGGGGGCGGGTGTCCAGCTCCCTTTCTTTGCCTGTTCCTCCAGGTATCTAACTCTCCTTAAGCCAATCCTCCCCTCCCCACCCACTGATTTGGGGATTCTTTTATGCATGCGTTCCTCACACCCTTGTTTGAGAAGCCATTTTCAAACTTGCACAAGATTCAGGGCTGCCTGGGAGATGATTAGGGGGAGTGGGAGGACACCCGCACCCGGAGTCAGTGGTTGACCAGCTTGCAAGCCTAAAGCGGGCCTTGTGCACACAGGACAAGACCCGCTGTGCTGTGGTGTAAAACTGTAGGTGGGAGAACAGTGGGTTGATTATGTTGGCCCTCCTAATGTGCATGCCCCAGGTTTTTATTCACCTATTGATGAGAGCGTGATGGCTCTTACTGAGCACATATGGTACCCCTGGAGAGCGAAGGATAATTCTCCAATGAAGCAATGGCAGCTGGCAGCGGCGGAGAATCAGCTTCTTACCCTGGGAGTCGAGAGTGATCCTATACTGCAAAGGGCAGGAGCAACAGTCTCTGGTGCAAGGATGGCACTCAGACTGGACGCTGCCATGGATCCTTTTCCCCAAGCTGGATATGGGGCTTGAGTTTAGGATGTGCACCAAAGTCAGACCTCTTCCTTCACATGCCCAGGAGCGTGCAGCTCCCAGATTTCCCCTCATCCTCTCCTCTCTAGTGCCAGACCAGCTTCCCAGGGGTGGTCCTTGAGCTCCAGTGCCTGGCTTGAGCACTACAGGACTGCCTGATGCTCTGTACCAGAGCTTTCCGCCTCTCTGTTTTCCCATTTGCCGTTAATGGATCTCAACATAAAAAAGCATTTCTCCACCGAGTTCCTAATCTAGCGCGAATCTTTCCCAGCTCATCCTTCCATTGAAAAACACCCTTTCCCTCTCCTCTCCCCACCTCCCGTGCCTTCAAGTGCTCCTTGGAGTGTCTCTGCGGAATAATGTTTATATGCAGAGAGCGCTGCCGTTAGTTAATAACGCAGAGATCAGCGAAGCTCCCTAATGAAACAGAGACAAAACATTAACTGTCATTTCAAACAAACATGCAATCACGGCACCAGCAGCTCTGAAAATATTATCTTCCCAATTTCACACGAGTCATGCAGGAAATAGGCTGCTTTCACGGGGAATCCGGTGCACGGCTCTAATTCGCGGGATTCGGAAGGCGAGGGAGGGCCGGGGAGCAGCGGGCACTTGCTAGAGCCATGAAATTGGCAGGTCTGTGAAGAAGGAATTGTTTTAACAGCTGGAGCTGAGGGGCACAAATAACAGCACCGATTACATCTTCATTGCTCATCGTAACCGATGCAGCGGGCAAGTAGTAATTATGCGGTGAAGAGCTGAAGTTTTGATAGCAAAGTCTTTCCACATGCGATTAGACACAGTACGTTTCTAGTTGTTGCCAACGTGCCAGGGTACTCTACCCAGCCCTGGGGCTTTCGAGTACGGAAAGAAGACGCAGGTCATTCTCTTCCCATCCCAGAAACCATTGCTGCCATCAGCCTCTCCCAGCATCATCCCGGACAGTCTATGAAATAACAGCCCCCAACGCTAGCTTCTGGCATCACGTGGAGACCACAGATAACCTGGCGGGCTGTGTGAAGCTTCGGGGGGCGATTCGATTCGGAGGACACGTGGCCTGATTCGGTGGCTGCATCTCCAAAGCTGAATCGAATCAGGGGACCAATTTAAAGGTCAGAATCAATTGGAAAAGATTTGGAGAGCTCTGATGATGCAGGCAGTCCCTGTTACTGGGGCGGGCCCATGGGGGCCCCCACCTGGAAGCACCCAGTGACCTTTTAACAAGTGCCAGGAGCTGGGGCAGGCTGGGCCTGGCTCATTCAGAGATTTGGCAGCAGCCAAATCCCCGAATCCACTTCAGCCGAATTGAATCAGGACAGTAGTTCAAATCAGTGAATCGAATCACTGTCCACCGAATCAGCCGAATCTGAAGTGAATTCAGCCACTTCGCACAGGCCCGATAACCTGGAGTCCTTCCAATGCAAACATTTTTTAATCTAAGCTGGCACGGTCACTAGAACCAAAACCCTGGCACGCCAGGAGCTGCAAAGCCATTTTGATCTGAACCCAGCTGTGAGGAGGTGGCATGTCAGCTGGGCAGGGAGCCCCGAGATGGATACTTTTGTCACCAGGTAGGACTGGGGTCCACCGGCACAGCTGCCTTTTTACAGACCTCGCCTCCTCCAGCATCACCAGCTCACTGCATTCAAAGTTATGCCGATTAACAAAACCTGATTACCTCTTTCCATTGTCCTTTCACTCAATTTCCTTCTTCCCAACAAAGTTCTTCCAGCTTGGCATCTGTCCCCCAACACAACATCTCTAGTGCCTCCTCCTTGCATACACTCAGTGACTCTTTACCAGCCTCCCCTTTCACCATTATGTTCTTGAGAAGGGTGGGTGATGGGTAGGATGTCATTACTAACCTTTGGGACAAATCCTTGGCTGGCCCAAGTCTGAGCAGCACCTTTGAAGTTAATGGGGTAACGCTGATTTATGCCAGCTGAGCGTGTGGTTCATCATGGTCAGCATGGGCTTAAACAAACCATTTGTTTCCGCTCAAGGAAAGAGACAGCTCTCATAATGACTCCATCACTGTCAAACCCATAATCTGGGAGCAGGGTACAATCACGGGCAAACGGACAAGCACCTGCTACTGAAATATCCTCACCTTGCCATAAAAAGGAGAAGGTTTCCTGTCTGCTCCTAGCTCCAGACCAACGTGGAGTGTTGTGCTTATTGAAAGGAGTCCCAGGCAGAAATCTTTGAGAGAAAAAAAAATCTTGGAACCGATTTTGCATGAAGCCTTTGGGAGAAGGAGGAACTGGATAGATTAGATCGGAGTGGGCAATTATTTCGGGCAGAGGGCCACTTACTGAGTTTTGGCAAGCCATTGAGGGCTGCATGACAGATAGCCAGGGGTAGATAAGTATTAATTTTCTAAAATTTCTAGGGGCCCCACAGGCCAGATAGAATGGCCCGGCAGGACACATCTGGCCCATGGGCTGCCGTTTGCCCACCACTGGATTAGACAGACCCACCTGGACTAGGCATTAGCAACCACCCTTGCAAGTTAAAACCTAGAATGAATTTAGCTTGCAGCTCTTAAGGAGAGATGAACTGACAGTGCACGTCCATAGCTATCCAAAACGGTGCCGCCGCCTTTCCTTACGCTGGTTAGTACGAGGGAGGGAAATAAATCATATAACCTCCTTAGCTCTGACACTATCAATTCCTGCACAGGATCCCACAGGAGACCCTTAACCCAAAAAGAGAACAGGTAGAGGCGGATCTCAGACAGCTTCAAAGAAAGCTCCTGCCACTCATCCAGGCATCGGTAGGGATTGCTCTGGAAGATCCAACTTTGAAAGTAAATCCTTCTGCCTCCCTTCCACACAGTGCAGTCACCACGAGGACAGCCAGACTTGAAGGTGAAGGCAGTTCCCCTCATTAACCTGATTGAATGGATTTTGCAAAGGGAGGAGGCTTTCCTTCTCAAATATTTTTTATCCAAATGCTGAGTTACAAGGGAAGAGGAAGGCACAGAACAAATCCAGAGCTCCTCCCATCACCCTGAACGACAACGCTCTTCTGAACACCCGGCTGGCCAGGCCACCTGCACATCCTGCCCCTTTTCTGCTTCAGCAGAGCTTGCACGATGGGCAGATTTCTGCCCAGGTCCCCCTAACTTAGCGAGTAGCTGATCCAGGGACCTAGTGGCTCTGGTCAGACCTTTCACTCTCAAAGATAGAGGAGAACTGTGGCCACACCATGTTAAATGGAGAAGACCGAGTGGGGACAGGGAAGTGAGTGGTTAGGGTCACCCAGTCAGCACCATACCTAGACTCCTGGCAGCCCCGGGGAAACTTTTAGTATCAGGCCCCACTTCACCAGAGATAACAATACTAATAATAATTGGACAATTGAAAAACATTACCATTTTTGGGTTCCCTTTCTGTCCAGGCCCCAGGTGGCTGGCCAGTTTGCCCATGCATGTGTCCGGCCCTGCACCCAGTAGGCAAGTGAAAAAACTCAAGAGTGCCAACTAGTCCCCTCTCCTCTGCCTACATTAAGAGAGTTAGCATTCCTGATGAGACCTTTCAGTATGATTCAAATATAGGAAAAAAAAATCAAGACACCCCTGATTGCCCCTGATGGAAGAGGGGCTAGTACAGTAGAAGAGTAAAAGTGGTGCCTCTGAAGCAGCACTGATGCATCCAGAACAGAATCTATGTTCTTTGGGGAGGTAAATCACAATGACTAAAGCTCTTCTTGTAAATAAAAGAGAGGGATGATTTATTCTTTCCCAGTTTAATAGATGGCAGAGTGTCAACAGCATTTCTCCAGCGCATGGCAGACAGAGCTCGCTGGAGAGCGAGGAGAGAGGTGACAGAGCTGCGAAGGAAGGGTTGGCAGGAGAATTCAAATGCAATTTAAAAACTCTTTTGACATTTAGGAAAAAAAAAAAAATCAACAAGCATCTAAACGTGATGAGGGGAGACCAGGAATATGACTGGCTGAATGTCACGTTTAAAGCGAGAGAGATAGCAGCTGCTTTATCTCTTGGCGCAGGTGGATTTGAGCAGTAAATAAGGCTCAGAGGATGAGATCCTGATCTCGCACCAATATCATGGCATGGATTTCAGTAGAGTTGTCCATGATTTACACCAATAAGACAGGCAGCAGAATCAGGCCTCAAGAGTCAATTAAAGCTTAATATTTATGAGGATCAACATGGAAAATGCTATCAATACCTCTGCAATGACTAAATATATAGAGGCCAGACCATCAGCCAGTCTGAAGGTATTGATTTTCACGGGGCTACAAACAGTCATATCAGCTGCGGTTCTGGCCTATAGATAGAAATGAGCACAGAGCATTTTAACACAGATGTTTTTATTGCATTATCTCTCCCCATCATCTTGGCTTCTTTATAAAAATGACTCATGGCAGCAAGTGGAAGAAGCTAATGTAATTAATGACCCAGCACTTCTATAATGATCATTTCTCCATTAAAAAGGTCTTCCCCAGTCTATGAATAGACTTGAAATGAGCAATTTATTTCAACCCATGTAAAGAGGAGACTGGTTTGACCTTCGGGGAATTTTCTTCCCGCCCCCTCCCCCTACTTTTTCTTAATAATGGTAATTATAAAAGATTTTTATTTTAAATAATGCTTGCAGTTTAGGGAGACTGTTCTTAAATATGATGTAAGGAGTGAAAAATCATAATGAAAAGCACTAGAAGAGACTATTAAAAAGGTAGAACTATGTTGGTAAGAGCTGGTGAGAGCTTCCCTGAAAACCTTGCCCGCTTGCTTCTGCTCCCAGTATGTTCCTGCTCCTAATACAGGGGCGGGCAATTATTTTGGGCAGAGCTGCCTAATGAGTTTTGGCAAGCCATCGAGGGCCACATGGCAGACAGCTAAAAGCAGATAAATATTAATTTTCTACATTTTAAAGGGGCCCTGTGGGCTGGATAGAATGGCCTGGCGGGCCTCAGCCGGCCCACGGGCCGCATTTTGCCCACCCCTGTCCTAATACCTACCTGCTGCTTTCAGGCTCTCATTGCTGAACAAGCTCATGAGCAAAGCTACCTCACTTTTTGTGGGCATTTTATGTAGCACATGAAGATTGGAAATGAGCAAATGGGACATAGTTTCACGTGATGGTAAAAAGCCCATTCAGTCAATTATGGGATAGATTTGAGAGCTCACCACAGATCTCTTCATAACTTATGTCCACTGCCATAATCGCCACAAATGCTTCATCACATGCGCAACTTTGCCCACACAAGTAGTTCTTCAACCACAAGAAAGGAATTATTTCAGTGAAATATTTTGGTCAACTCTAATACACATCCCAAGGGGCTACGTTGTGATATCCTTGCTCACCCATGAGACCATCCGAGCCTCGACTCCACAGGGACCATTGACACTGTACAGTACATACCCAGTTGTATTACTTGCAGTACAATAAAACTTTGAGGATATTGCAGTAGACACAGTATGTAGCCCTAGCAAGAGACTAGTCCCATCTCAAACCTTTTACTATCTAAATAGAATAGGCAGGTAAATGATGGGAGGGAAAGGGACCAACCAGCGTCTCATTTGCTGAACTGGGCCTAGAAACCAGGTCTCTTGATGCAGAGTCCAGTCCCTCTCGATTTCATACCAGCATACAGTTCGATGAGAGAGCTGGTTTCTAGTCCTGTTCACCCCATCCCAGGATAGTGCCCCTTTCCCTGGACCACACCACCTATGTGGCAAGTGTATACCAGAATCAGACCCATGGTATTTGTGGGATAGATTTGACTGGGATCGCCAGCTCCATTCCTCACATAGCAAACTCCAAACATCCCTTCTTTAAATGCACAAAGACATTGAACATACACTGCACCAGCCAGGTGCCTCTGATTTTGTCCTCATTAATTTGATCAAGTCCCTTGGTCTCCATGCAGCCAAAAGGAAGCTGTGCAGCCCCTTACATCAATGCTGCTCATATTGAGATTCAGCTAAAATATGATTTACTACAAAGAAGCCATTGGTAAATTGTTAGTTTTATGTGCACCGTGATAGTTTCCTATTTGCTTTTATTATTTGCAGTAAAGTCTTTATTCTTTCCATTTTCTGAATGTGTCACGCCTGCCGGTGTGTTCCCAGCTCTCCTCACATTTTCTGTTCTTCATTTAATCTGGCACATACTTCCTCTTGAATATTTCCTTAGTCCCCTGCTTGTTCACTGTGGGAATCATACCAGAATGAGACTGAACCTGAAGTGGAGTTCAAATTACAGAGGCTCGTTTCCAGAGTGTTAGAAGATGCAGAGCCAGCCTGGAAAGGGGTCGTGATGTTTCATGTGGGGCGAGATGTCACTGGAGCTCTCCCAGGTGCTATTGCCCAGTGATTGCTAGGCTTTGAAACACCAAAGGCTGTTTTGATGCCTTTCCAAGTGCTTCAGAGCTGCCTCTGGTCCAGTGAAGAATGAAAAGATAAAAAAAACACCCCAGGCCCAGAAAGGTTAAATGCAGAGCTGACTGGAAGACCTCTGACGGAAGCCTTTTCCACGGAGAGTGCAGCTCTGTCGAAACTAAACCACTTAACAAACTCTGGCTCATTCTGCCAAACTTTTAAATTTGGAGCGGGGGAAAAAAAAATTAAAAAAGGGAAGGTGGAGGAGTTTTGACAAGGTTGAGACAGCCCGTCTTCACATTTTCAGAATAAACTGCTTGAATGCTGTATTTTTTTTTAAATGACTTTTGGGTAGAAGCTTTGTAACTTTGTTCTAGACTATGGAATATATATGCATATATATTTTTGAAACATCAACATTGAAAAACAAAGCTATTGCTTTCCCTCTGAAAGACTTCCCATCATAGAGGACTTTGAAATTGTGGGGGTTTTGTTCCCATGTGGAACCAAATTGGGTGAAGAAATCTCAGTTTCCACTCCCCTGCCAGCCTTAGCCCAGTGATTTGCTGCTCCACAGCCCGGCAGTGGGGGAGCTGGACACCGGCCCACGTGCTGACTTTGAGGGGTGCAAGATTGCTGGCTCTTGCTACCGCTCTCCCAGCTGAAAACCTTACTGTTATTGTTCTGAGTCAGGGAAAATCTGGGACTGGGCTCTATGGACAGATCTGGGACACAGCTGGAAAAACCCAAGCTGTTGGCTCATGAGGCCTCTTGGTTTGTACACAGATTACATTTTCAATCCAAAAAAAAAGGGCATATCCAAAATTTTGCGGGTCTTTGTGGATCCGCTGAGAGTGGGGCAGAAGGGGCACAGCTACAGAATCCACTGGCAAAGAAGAACCCATTTGTATTTGATTAGCTTTGCCCTCGCCTTCGACTTCCAGGACATGGTGACTGCTGACCACATTTAAACCTCGGACTCTGTTCCAGGCATCCCAGCACAGATGTCTACGCCACGTAAGGAAGAGCACATGCGACCACTGCCCATCAGCTCGTGGCGCATTACAGCCCCTGGCAGATGGACTCTACTTGGTCAACTCTTCTGTGGTCCGCGCTGCCCTCTCACACACTCAGCACGCACATGCACAGCCCCACTCCCCGTCCTCTGTGCAGCTCACAGTTTCACTGGGGAGTTGGAAAAAGTTGACCAGGTTTTTAAATGAGGAAACTGAGGCAGAGCCCTTGTCTGCACCACCAGGCTCTGGCATTCTCCCACCAATCCTCTAGCCTTTGCACCTGCCCCTGCCCCCCAGCAGGATTGCTAGTGTAGACAGGACCTGGCCCTTTCTAGACACCTTGTTGTCTAGTCAAGCTGAAACTCAGTCCAAGATCAAGGTTGCATCTGAGCTTATGCAGCCACTGAGGTTGCCTCCAGGCTGTCACAGCTGTCAGCCGGTCACAAGACAGCTCATTCAGGCCTGAGATGCAACAAGCCTGTCGGTCCTTTCTTTTTTTTACTTTGCTAGCAGCCATAGGCAGTAGGAACCTGGAAGCCCGCCACATCCCTAGGATTTGATCCTGCCAGCTGGTCCCCAAACTGGTTGGAAGTGTGACTGGCTCCACACAGAGCAGAGCGCGTTTCCACAGCTCAGGTGCCGCACCCCAGCATCTGTTCTCCAATCTGCTGCAGAGAAGAGCTGGGATGCTAGCATTACAGCACGAGGGGAGCACAAGGCACAGAGGCACGGGCCACCTGTCTGAGCCAGAGCCGCCTTGGAGATCCAGCTCAACTGGAGGGAAGGGGAGGGGGCATGGAAACATGAGGACAACCCTCCTCCTCCCAGGAGCAACCACCATGGGGGTCTTTGCTGGGAGCTCCAGGTGCAAACCGGAAGGGAAGTTCAGGTAGAACAAGTGGGATTGGACTGAGTTGGAGTTCAAGACGGGCACAATTTCTCGCTCTCACAAGTCCCCATCAATGGAGTACTTGGGCACTTTATGGCCTTTGCAATATGGAACCCCCCATCACGCCAGTGAGCTGGAGCTGCCCCATTAGCCCCATTGGACTGGTGAGGAACTGATACACAAAAAAGCTGTCATGTGCCCAAGGTCTCACAGGAAGTCTGGGGGAGAGCACGGAGTTAAACCCAGGGTTCCTGCTAGCCCCCTAATTTTCCAGCTCCTCCATCTAGAGAATCAAGCAGAGCAATAAACACTTTGGTTCATTAACACCCCAGTGCTTGCGTCTGGCTAAACAGGGCTTGGCAGACATGAACAAGGACGTAATGCTACTTTTGGTGCCCCTCTTCGATTCAGGATGGGCACAAGTAATCTGGACTATCGTGCTTTCCTAAGGAGCAGGCACTTCTTGCTGCCATGCACTCAAGTGCCTCCAGGGAATGGAGGGTCATTTGTCCCTGCAGTCTCCCCAGGATGCCTCATTTAGGCCGGTATTAAAAATCACTGAGAGCCACAGACAGAGCTGACTAGGGGCTGAGCTGCGTGTGCGACCAATTGACCAGTAGGCTACGTGAGGCTGTACACCCTGCCCCTCACTGCGCCAGGAAAGACCTACTTCGATCTTGGGTCAGTCTGATGCACAGTGCTGCCCCTGCACCACACCAATCCCCTCGCCGTGAAGCCAGGCGCGATGGGGAAAGAGGCTGCTTTTTCCAAAGGCTGCAGTAACTCCCACCCTCTGGTCCTACAGCGAGGGAGGGGGGGCTGCGCTTCAGAAGGGTGCCCCTTATCTGCTCCTTGCTCCTGTCTGGCCCTAATGATTAAGGCAATGAGCCAAATCATGGTGCCTCAGTCCCTGTTTTTCCTTTTTGCTGCATTGCAGTGTCCCTGCCCCACCCCTGCCACCCATGGGAGACAAAGCCAAGGAATGATCTCGCTGACATACACAGTCAATGTCCAATTCAAATCCATGCTAAAGCAGGCTTCGGGAGATGGGTGCCTCTCTGCAGCCCCCGCATCCATCCTGACAGCTGTAAACATCTGCATGAGAGCACTGCAGAGTCAGGTGCTGCAGCAGACAAGGGCAGCATCATCTGCAAAGAGCAGGGCTTATATCACCCATCCTCAGCATGTTCACACAGCACTACGGTAAACTATGCAGCGGTACCAGAGGCCTGGGGAGTCAGCAGACACCTGCCTGGGCAGCACACAGCTCTGTAACGCTGACATGGGCACAGCTATTGCCGTGCTTTCTACTGGAAATGACACCACCTGGCAGACCCCAAGCAGCATATCTGAGGACTACAAGAACTGCTGATTACAATGCTGTGCCATCGAGTTACACATGTGGGCACAATTCATCATGGAAAAAGCAGGTGCTGCTAAACACCAGAGCACACAATAGATCCTAGCAGCAGCCAAGAATTAACTTTCAGAGGAAGGTAAAATACTTCTGGAGCATTCATCATAATCCTGATGACCAACACAGTGCGAGATGTGGGATGTTTTTATAACCAAGCATGTCTGCAAATAGAGCCATGAAGTGTGTCTGGCTGTTCCTAAACTATGACCGACATGCATATCATTGACAGATGTGCCTCATGACTGACTATACGTGCATTTGATCTGACCTAAGTTTACTCTGGTTGAAGATACTCTGGTGCAAGCGCTTTTGGGCAGACGTCTACATATGTGGGGATTAGAGAGCAGATTTGCTTCTCTTTGCACCAAGTTCCCTGCAGCCCTGTGATGGGCCCCTGCTGCTACCAGGGTGAGCTCCAGGCTTCAGCTGCAGCTGCCAGCACTCGCAACCATCCTTAGAAGCCAGCCCAGCTCTCTGCTCTTTGGCCAGCCTCTTTCTTGCCCAAGAGCAGCATGCCCAGTGCAAGCACAGCACACGGCACCTCTCTCCTTGGCCCTTCTGCTATCGCTGCTTCAGCCCCAGGCCCAGCCCCTTCCCCTGGCAGTGACAAACAGCACCTTGCACTCCTGCTAGCAATGGTGCTGGCCAAAGCAGGCCCCCCCGGCCCAAGCCCCAGGAGAGCTGGGTACCTGCCAGTGGGGCCAGGGCACTGGGTGTGGGAAGCCCTGGCTGACCATGTCTTCCAGCACTCCCTGCTCTAGGTCACCTGTGCTACCACCCATACTCGGGAGAAGGTCAGGGTTAATGGGGCTTAGCCAGCCCCCCACAAACACAGGGGCAGAGGTGGCAGTGCAGGGGGCTGCAGGGCAGCTCGGGTGCAGGCTCTGGGCAGCTGCTGCAGGTGGGGAGGGGTACACACAAACACAAACATGAGTTGCAGCCTGCACGCAGCCAGGATCACAGCCCAGTGGTATGCAGAGCACTGCCCACTGCAACAGGCAAATCTGTGAAGAGAAAGGGGTGTGGGTGGGGGGACAGGGGGAGACCAAGGCCCCCATGGTAGTGGGGTAGAGGCTGGAGCTGGGGTGAATGGGGCCCTGGGGCAGGTGGCGAGACAGTTGGGTGGCTTGGCCAGAAGCAGGAGGGCTCCCACCCCTGCATACACTCTGGGGGAGGCACAGAGGGCACATACCCCCCCGGATTTCTGCCCAGAGTGGAGGCTGGCTGGGCTCTGCACCCCGTTGCTCCTGTCTTGGATGCCACACAATGCCATGTGCCTTCTGTGTGCTGACTGAGCCGCATCGTCTGCCTGCCCAGTGGCAGCAGGCACATGGCACCATGCACAGCTCCCAAGACGGTGGCAGCAGGGTGCAGGGCCCAGCCCACAGCGGCAACCCGCCTCCACCCCACACACAAATCCAGGGGGAGAGGGAGGAGCACATGCACCTGCTGTGTGGGGGAGGTGTGTGTGCGTGTGTATGTACACACTCAGGCCTCCCAAATAATATTTTCTCCCTTCACCTACGCCTCTGCCCACTAACCCCAACCCCTCCTGCCCAGCCCCTGCACCACGCTCACTGCAGACATATCAGAAGAACAAGTCATTACTTCCATCACAGCAACCCGAGCCCCCTGCCCTGCTAAACAGAAAGCCCCCTCCTACCTCCCCACCTCAACAAACAGAGCCCCCTTCCCAGAAGTCCCAGTCCACCCTGTTCTGCGCCTCCTTGCGCAGTCCCATGCCTCCTCCCAGGTGACATCTGCCAGGCCCATGATCCTTCCAGCTGGTCCCGCAACATTGCCACCAGCTGCCTCAGAAAGAGGGTCCTGTCCTGGGACCTCCTCTGGAGGAACCAGGGCATCTACAAGACCCCAGATGTGGGAGGCAGGACCCTAAGGCTGCATCCTGGCTGCCAGGGGCAGCCTCTGCCCAGCGTGCAGCTGTGGGCCCTGTAGAGCTGTTTGTGAGAATTTGCAATATTTCTCCAACAAGATGCTCTGGACCAGGGACACATGCACTGCCTGGCCTCAGATTGCAGGTCAGGTATACACAGGCGCCCAGAAACCATGCTAAGTCAGGCGGGCAGGCACAGGCCCAGGCAGCACAGGATTAAGGGGTTTTACTGTGCAGTAAGTGCACACACATGTAGACACACGTGTGTACTGTGCAGTAAACTATTCTAATGCACATTACCGCATATCATGTAGATGTGCCCAATGAGATTAGGTGCCTATTGTTTCCCGTGGGACTAAGCTTTCTTTACAGTGCTATATGCCTGCTGTCTTCTGCTTCAGCACCTTATGCATGCAATAGCACTTGAGGAGCCCAGTCATGGAGCAGGATCCCATTGTGCAAGGCACCGCACACAAAACAAAAAGCTTCTACAACATCCTTGACATCAGCTCTAGCATGGATGAGTGGGCATGAAAATCCCCATTACTTTCTTGTCTGGGAGAGCAGGCTGGAAAAAGGAATTTCTCTCTCATGGAAAATTCCAACATTTTGAAATCGGATTCTGCTCCGACTCCAGGCGGCAAATTGATATTGTTCATGGAATGGAAATTCTGAAGAATTGGCTTAAGAACATCAAAAAAGTTCTCATTCGAAAAAGTGTTGCTTCGATCACGTAGAAATGCTGTTACCCAAAACTTGGTATATCATCCTAAACAAGAATCAAAATTATAAGTCAAAACAGAATGATTTCAAATGAAGTAGCATTTCAACTATTTTCCCCTAGAAAAATCTGTTGAAATTCACACAGCCCTGAAACATTTTTATATTAATGAAGCAACATCTCCTGGGAGGGGAAAAAGAAAAAAAATTGTTCCATTAAAATTTTCGAACCATCTCTAGTATCTGTTTTTCCACTGACTATCTGATCACATCACTAGCTATTACCACTGAATCTCACATTAGAATTTCAGCTCACAGCAATGGTGAAACATCCACCCATTTCTTTTACAGCTTCTTGTCAGAGCTGACTGTATATCTCCATTATCACAGCACTATCACCAGCACACAATAGATAGAAGCACGCATCATAAATTACGATTTCATGTAACAAATTCATTCTCAGAAGAACAGGCATAAATTAACGCTTGGCCACATAACTCTACTTTAGCCCTTTCCAGAGATCAGTTATGCAAATTATTATGCTTGTAGAGACGGGTTCATGCAGCCTTAAAGTGTTGTTTTGTTTCAACTAAAATAAAGAAAAGCAAGGTACAATGGACAGGGTGCAGGGTGAGAGTGAGTCCCCCTACGTTTACCCAACATACACAGTATCTTGCAGGATTAGACCTTCTCTATAACCATCCAGCTACTGATATCCCTGCTTGCCAGCAGATACCCAGCTTCAGAACAAAATTATTTTTGTTCCCATTTGTATTAAGGTAGCCAAGTGCTTCCACCCGAATTGGGACCCATCTGTGTTGGGTACTCTACATAGTACTGTTTGAATAGATATATTACCTGGAGAAAGTCGCTTTCCCACCAGGAAAAGAAGGGACTTGTCCGAGGTCAGCAGACTAGCTGAGAACTGAACTCACTGGTGGGGGGCACAGAGACAAGAAGAGTTGCTGTGGCCCAAAGGCCTGCTCTCAAGTGTCCCAGGAACTGCAGGCTCACCCTCACTAGAAGCTAAACCTGCTTCATAAAATACACAAGATGACAAGTCTGAAGGCTGGAGACACCAAGCAAAAACCTCCCGATGGCTCTAGATGCATACGGTGGCTCCAAAGAGCCGTGTGCGCGCCGCAAGGCTGGAGTTCAAACCCACTGGCTTCAAAGGCACGCCACTTTTGCTGTTTGAGCGAAATGAGGACAGAACCTTTGTTAATCAGCACTGGGCCAACAATAAGCAATCACTTCAGGTACATGCACAGCTTATTACCACTGTATCCAATGTCATAATGCTGCCTCCAGCAGAGCTCAGACGCTTCCTACTATACTGCTAGACTCACAGCTTTCCAGGAAAAGTCCTCTGCTGAGCACTGGATGGGGTAGTATAATAGGTCTTATTGGCATTTGCTTGAATGAACCAAGATATTTCTTTATATTTTGCTTTGCTATACACAAGTAAAATTATCATCCCAAACTCCTACCAATAAAATACTTATGCCTCGCCTCATCAGGTATTTCATACCCATTCGTCTACAGAAACACTGAGGTCTCAAAAATCTGTCTAACAGATGTTGACACATTTTGGCCAAGATTTTTTTAAAAGGCTAATAAAATACAATCTTTTAATACAGTCTTTTAAAAATTAAGGTAAGGACCCTGGACTTCAGAAAAGCAGACCGACTGCCCCAGTGACCTGGTAGCCAGGTCCCCTGGGAGGCTGCCTGAGGGGAAGAGGAGTCCAGGAGAGCTGGCTGTATTTTAAAGAAACCTTACTGAGGGCCCAGGACAGGGAGACTAACATGTACGGCAAAAGACCCGCTTAGCTTACAAGAAGTGGAAACTTGGACAAATGACTGGGGAGGAGCATAAGAGTCAGGCCTGTGCGAAGCTATGGGTGCCGATTCAATTCAGAGGCGATTCAGCCCAATTCGGTGGCTGAATCTCCAAATCCAAATTGAATCAGGGAGCCAACGAAAAATGTCCGAATTGATTCAAAGCTCTCCAAATCGATTCAGAAAAGATTCAGAGAGCTTCAGTGATTCAGTGACACCCCCCGCCCCCCAATGGCTGCCCTGCCTGGCCCAGGTCCCGGTTGTTTAAAAAGCAAGCCCCCACTCGCTGGCTGCTGCCCGGTGCAGGAGCAATCCCTGATGCCCCCCACTACCCCATGCCACATGGGGGGCTCTGCCTTGAGCCCCTGCCCCCTGCCCGCTGTCCTGCCCACCCCAGCTCCAGCCCTTTAAGGAAAAAAAAACCCCAAAACCAAAAAAAGCCCCAATTCACTGGATGCTGCCCAGTGGGGGGTGATCCCCACTGCCTTGCACTGCATGGGGTGCTCTGCACGAGCCCCCAGAAGCCCAGAGGCCACTCCAGGACCTGGTGAATGGGGGGGAGGGGGGTTGTTTTTCCTTTTTCTTAAAGGGCCAGGAGCTGGGGTGGGCAGGACAGCCATGGGGGAGCTGGGAGAGTGGGCAGGGGCCAGGGGGCTCATGACAGAGCTCCCTATGGTGTGGGACAGCAGAGGGCAGCTGGGATTGCCTCCCTGTCCAGCAGCCCCCAAAGAGCTGGGAGCTAGGGCAGGTGGGGCAGCCATGGGAAAGCGGGCAGGGGAGGGGCCTGGGCAATTCAGAAATCAGAGATTCAGCTGATCAATCCGGGACAGTGATTCGAATCACCGAATCAAATCACTCTCCCCTGAAAAATTGGCCAAATCTGAAGCAAACGCTAGCCACTTCATACAGGCCTAGCGACTGGCTCTGTAGATGTGGGAAAGCAATGCACATAATATTCCTTGACTTCAGCAAGGCTTTTGATATGGTCTCCCCCAGCATTCTTGCAAACAAGCTAAGGACGTATGGGCTGGATGAATAGACTGTGAGGTGAATAGAAAACTGGCTGGATCACTGGGCTCAAAGGGTAAGCAATGGCTTGATGTCTACTTTGCAACTGGTATCATGTGGAGTGACCCAGGGCTCAATCCTAGGGCCTGTCCTGTTCAATATCTTCATCAACAGCCTGGAATATGGGATGGAGTGCACTCTCAGGCACGGTCACAGATGACAGCAAGCTGCGGAGAGTAGTAAAAATACTGGCGAGTAAGGCTAGGATTCAGAGAGACATCAATAAATTGGAGGATTGGACCAAAAGAAATCTTATGAGGTTCAATAAGGACAAATGCAAAGTCCTGCACTTCGGATGGAACAATCCCATGCACCAGTACAGGCGGGGGACCAACTGGCTAAGCAGCAGATCTGCAAAAAAGGACCTGGGGGTTAC
>JAGPOW010001661.1:6832697-6895821 GCA_030014935.1 Caiman crocodilus
TGAACAATATGCTGAATATGAGACAGAGTGCCCTTGTTGCAAAGAGGGCTAATGGCACTGGACTGCATTAGGAGTGTTGCCAGCAGATGAAGGAAAGTGAATCCTCCTCTAATCAATGGTGGGGTCACATCTGAAGTCCTGTGTCCAGTTTTGGGTCCCTCACTACAGAAGAATGTGGACAAATTGGAGAGAGAGTCCAGTGGAGGGGAACAAAAAATAGTTTGGGGGCTGAGGAACACGATTTCTGAGGAAAAGCAGAGGGAACGGGGCTTATTTCGTCTGCAAAGTAGAAGACTGACGGAGGATTAAATAGCAGCCTTCAACTCCCTGAAAGGCGGTTCCAGGGAAGCTGGACCTTCTTAGTGGCGGCAAATGACAGAGCAAGCTGCAATGGTCTCAAGCTGCAGCAAGGAAAGTTTAGGTTAGATATTAGGAAGAACTCTCTCATGAGAAGGGAGGTAAAGCACTAGAACAGGTGACCCAGAGAGGTTGTATGTAGAATCTCCAGCCTTGGAGGGTTTAAGACCCAGGTAAGCAAAGCCTTGGTTGTGATGACAGTTGTGAACGGTCCAGCTTTGAGCAGCGGGTTGAACTAGATGAGCTCCAGAGGTCTCTTCCAACCCTAATTTTCCGTGATTCTATACATTTTGTAAGCCTCAAATTGTTTTTCTGTTTGACTTAAGCCACGTTCAAAAGGGCCCGATTTCAGAATGGGATGAACACCTATATCTTCGATAGAGCATCCAAAACCGGATAGCCCAAGAATGACTACTCCCTTCTAAAATATGGGCCATACCTTCCAACCGTTTAAAAATGGAACACATCCATGTAAAATCCTTTGAGCTGCTTTAAGAACCCAGACCTAATTCTCCAACGACCGGTATTTTTAGTGTTCCACGTGTTATCCAAGCCATTGGAAACGAACCACTTCTCTCTCTCTCTCTCTCCCACGCATATGTCAAACACAAACATTTACTTTGTGAAAGCTGCAAGATTCCCAAGCATTATCCCTTAAAACCCAATCATTACTGTGCTTTGCTTTGCAAAATTAGATTTACCCAACTGGGGCAAATATACAGAAGCAGAATATCCTTACATTATTTTATCTTCATCATGGTGATGGCAGTCAAAGAAAAGTTTCCGTTGCAACAGGGTGAAGCTGATTTGCAAGAACCCATGTCAAAACTACATGGTCTAAAATGGGGGTGGGCAATTATTTTGGGCGAAGGGCCGCTTACTGAGTTTTGGCAAACCATTAAGGGCTGCATGACAGGCAGCTGGGGACAGATAAATATTCATTTTCTAAATTTTTTAGGGGCCCCGCGGGCTGGCCACATCTGGGCCGCGGGGCCGCATTTTGCCCACCCCTAGTCTAAAACATAATCCCAGCTGTTCTTCAAGCACTTCCTTTGGCAACTGATGTCATTTCCTTTTGTAGCTATCAGCTCCCCACAGTGCATGTTTTTCATTCAACTTGCAAGAGTTTGCTACAAAGCTGATAACAGATGTGATTTCCAGCTGTGTCTATATACCAGCCATGGAGGGTTCATTAATAACAATTATTAAGTGCTTTATGTTACAAATTAAGCCTGTAGCAATAGAAAAACATCCAGGCGGTTGGTTTATGGTTGCTTGTCAGAGAGAACTGTAAATTCCCATCATCACAACACTTTTACCACTGCAAAATGGAACTAAGCTCTTATCATAAATAATGCTTTAAAATTGCTAAATCATACTCGGATGCAAGAGCGTAAATTAGTGCTTCACTAGGTAATGCCATGTACGCCCTTTATGTTTACATAATAGGTTCAATTCATCATCCAGGTCTAAATTACGATATTTGAATTCTGCATCAGGACCTCCCTTCACTCGTTTCAGTTACTTACATTACAATAGTACCTGGAAGCCTACATTGAAGCGATGGTCCTATCTTTCTGACCATTGTACCTGTACAAGTCAAAAGACCCTCCCCCAAAAGTCTGACAGTTAAAACAGGCAACAATGACAATGAATGGGGAGGGAAACACGGTGCCTGAGGTCACACTATAAATAAACCACCCTAATGGTATTAGAACTCAGGTCTTCTAAACTCCCGATCTATTGGTGCACACTGCCACCTTTGGAGTTCGTATGGTTTAGCGCCATAGATTATCACTGCAACTGCGAACTTCCTCAGCACATACCAAATAAGAGTACCAGGAGAACGAGATTTTTGGTTTAGAGGACCATAGGTCTTTGGGAGAATGGGGTTATATGTTGCACTTTGAGCTAGCACTAACACCAATCAACATTTGAGCAGCTCAAATCTCAAGCCGTCGCATTTTAAGGCTAAGAGCCTTGTCTGACTGTCCCCAACCTGCACAGCTGTGACTTGCCACTCGCGGCCTGGTGAATGGGCAGCACTCGGAGCTGCAGGGCTGGAGAGCCAGGACGGGCTTCTGCCCCTGCTCTGGGGGCGTGTGGGGGATGAGAGGTGGGGGCAGGCAGGAACATGAAGCTGAGAGGCAGAAAGTTCATGGCATGGGACCTGAAAAGGAAACGGGGATCGGGTGGGGAAATGAAGGATCAGCCACTGAAGAATAAAGGCAAATGTAAAAGACTTAAAAAAAAAATGAAGTGGAAGTAAATGAAAGGTCTCACATTTTAAGAAATTGGGATTGGGGTGTGGGAGCTACTGGTCATGCTTTCTGGGGTGGCTGGGAAGCGAGAGCAGTGAGGGAAGGTGCTTTTCAGGGAGCTACTACCCCTGCCCCAGGAAGGAGGCCCCAGCTCACGGGAGGGTGAGACAAGGGACCCTGTACCCTAGGATGCTGGAGAACTGCAGCTTGGGCCTGTTATCTGTGGGGAACGGCCATACCTTAATGCAGAGGTGGGCAATTATTTCAGCTAGAAGGTCGCTTAACAATTTTTGGTGAGCTGTCAAGGGCCGCAAGGGTAGCCCTGTCACTTGACAGATGCCCCAAACCCCGGTCACCTCCCTGGGACCAGAAGCCCCATCTCTAACCCCTGACCTTTGCCACCAGACATCCCTCCTGTTGCCCCCAGAAGTACTCCTTTTAGGATGGGGGGTGCCCAGGAAAAGCAAATCATATACTAAGAATCAAAACATCTACTGTAACATTTTAATCTTATTTTTTTTTTAAAAACAGTCTTGCTTGATGTGTGTTTGCCTATTGTATATATAGGTGATTGCACAAGAGCTCAAAATAAAGTCTTTTGCTTGTATATTGTATGTGGGGTGAGGCTGGATGAGGGGGTTGTGGTGGGATGTGCGAGTGTGTGTGGGTGGATGCATAGTTTGTGGGTGTGTGGTGCCCCCCCATGCCCATATCGCACAGCCCCTTGCACCAGTGGCATCAGTGGCTAGTGTGCACTTAGGGCACTCATGGCCCATGGCAGGCAGATCCCCCGGCAGCGTGCAGCTCCAGCCAGGTCCCGGGAGCTGCACGTGGTGGCACAGAGCTGACCCAGCCCAGCCCACTGGCATAAGCCTTCAAACCAGGCTGGCTCCATGCCAGCATGTGGGGCTCCCGGCACTACAGGTGGGGGCTACCTGCCATCCTGCTGGACAGGAGATCTTCTGAGGTCCCTTCCAGCCCTAATGTCTATGAACCTATAAGGCCAGCTCTGTGCCTTCATGTGGGGCTTCCAGCACTCCAGAAGGGAGCCTCACGTGGAGGTACAGAGCCAGCCCGACCCAATGGCGTACAACTGCACACAGCTCCCAGTCCATGCACCATCAGACCGGGTGGGCTCCGTACCACCACGTGCAGCTCTTGGCTCTCCTTCCTGGAGCTGTGCACCATGGGGCACCTGGTTTGGCTCCATGTCAGCACAGGACGCTCCCACCACTACAGCCAGGAGTATGCGCCGCTGAGCTGGGCCAGGCCAGCTCCATGCCTCCACATGCAGCTCCCTGGGGGAGTGCTGGAAGACCCACATGGAGGCATGCAGCTGGTCCGGCTTAATGGTATGCAGCTTCCACCTGCAGTGCCAGAAGTCCCACATGCTGGTAGAAAGCCAGCCCAGTTTGGTGTGAAGGCATGTGCCAGCAGGCTGGCCCAGACTGAGCTGGCACCGTACCACCACATGCAGCTCTGGGGACTCAGTTGGAGCGGCGCACTTGCCAGGGGGCTCTGCCTCCCACAGGCCGCAAGGGTCGCAAGGGCCCACAGCTGGGGTTATGCGCCATGGGGTGGGGGCACGTGGCAGGGAGGGCTCATCCACCCTCCCCACATCCAAATGCACCATCAGGCCAGGAGGGCTCCATGCTGCCACATGCGGTTCTGGGAACTGCAGGCAGTAGGTCCCCTCCCCACTCACCAGCTGTCCAGTTGCATCCCATCACGCTGGGTGCCTCCATGTAGGGCTCCCAGCTGCAGCACGAGGCACAGAGCCTGTCCGGTCCAATGGTGCTTGACCTCTGAAAGCCTGCCTCCCACTGCCTTTTAGAGGGGCAGCTGCAGACCAGTAATAATTGTTTTTTGAGGTGCCCTATGAGCCAGACAAAATGGCCTGGCAGGCCAGATGTGGCCTGTGGGCCATCTTTTGCCTGCCCCTGCATTAATGGAACATAAGCTGGGAACAGATCCCAGATAATCCTGCCCTGGAGTGGCATAACTAAGCCATCTAAAGTGTGCTTAAAACTAGTTTCAGGTGTTAATGTATGGGCATGACAACCCAAGGGTCAGGAGCTCCAGGAGCCACCTAAAATTAATGTGCAACAAGACCCTGAGAGGAGTGCAGCTTCCCTTAGTGATTCAAAATCTGGCCTCCTACAGCAGTACAATAGCATTCACACACAGACATTACGGGGAAAGATGTTTGAGGAAAAGACAAAACTGAGATGAGCTGAAAAGTTCACGATTACCATCCTGTCCTCCCAAAGGGGACCAATGCCATCACTTCTCCAGCATGATATGGCTGCACTAGCATGAAGGAAGATGATGGAAACCAACAGACTATCCTATGCATCATAGACCTTCTTTGGAAAAATGTGGGGGTTTTATGGCAGTGAAAGCTTCCAATGAGACACACTCTTGGCTCCAAGAACAGGGAGTCGTTTCTTCTGCTCTGCCCACATGCCTCAGCTCTGGCCTGCAGAGCCCATTGCTTCAATCTCCATGGAAAATTAATGCCCCAGAATCTCTGCTGAGGATGACAAAGAAGTGCAGCAAACTCCTGCCTACCAAGAACCAGGCTGAGATCACCCACTAACTCCAAAGTTGAGAAGCCTTAAATGGCAACGTTCAGTCACTGTCTTCGTGGGCGGGATGCAGGTGGAGATGGAGGGATGCAACTCAGGTCATTACCGGGCCCCAAGGCATCAAGCTCCCCACCACAAATATTTTATTAAAACTGGTGCATCGACTTTCAATTAGAGGGCCGTAAAACGGCTCGTTTTCATCTGTTTGTTGCACGGTAACACACATCCTCAAGAGACAAGAGCCCCTTTTTCAAACTGTCTGCAATGAAGAGAACATTAATTGAATATTCTGTTGAAACCACCTTCAATTAGCGCCTTGGAATTTTGCATGACACATTCATCACTGCAGCTCTCCCCGTCCTGTGCGCCGTACATTTGAGGCTTCGCGATATGCGCATCACATCAGCTCACAGCGTTACCCTGAAAATAACAAATTTATTTGCTAATGAGAGGGTAGCCAGGGTGGGGAAACCTAGCGCTGCAGAGACAGGCTACAGCTTTCCAAGCTAGAGAATGTAATGCTTAAGAGGGGGGGGCAAATTTTTACTGCTTCCTCATTTCCATCCACCCTTAGAGGAGGGGCCGACATTAAGCAATTCTCCACCTATTTCTCCTCCTGACAGATCAATAGCTCCCCCGAGAGCTATCTTCCTCCTCTAAGCACAGAACATCTGCAGCAGCAACACCAGCTTCTCCGATGCCAGCACGGCCCATGCCAAGAGAGCTGTAGCCATGACCCATTCAGTCCACAGCCTTTCAGTAGGAAAGTCAGGTAGTGCCAACTGCTGTGAGTGCCCCGGCTCCTAGAAAATGAGCTGAAAGCACCTTTTCCACGAACAGCACAAAAGGGGTAGTAACGAATCATGCACGTTATGAACTTCCTCTGGATTCAGACCAGCCACTGAGAGTACATCTGCTTACATGGCGGTCTTGGGCCCAGCCCATCTGGTCCTACTCTGCAGGCACTGAACCCGAAAAGGAACCAGCAAAGCTGCCCCGAGCACTGCTCTTGTGGCCGAGAGGGGGTTCCCCCAGGGCAGTTTCACCTCCACATTCCCAGGTGCAGCGCAAACAGGCCACGTAGCACTGTAGCATCACTTCCTCTGCCCCTAGAGCATAATTGCTGCTTTCCCCTTTGCCAGCGCCCTGCTCATCCTGCCCTCTCCACTCTGATTGCATCAGAACAAAGGTGGAAGCAGAATTATGGCCGGAACAAGGATAGAGCAAAAGGGGCAAATCGGGAAGACCACTATTTGCTCCCCTGGGCCAAGTAGTGGAAATAGAGCCCTTCATACTCCATCTGAATTTTACCCTGGGGCAAGGAGCGTTGCCTTCGGTCTCCTGAGACATGCACTAAGTTGACTGATCAAACCATGAGAGCAGCAGTGAGCAAGGCAGGGTGAGCACACCTTCAAGACAGAAGCAGAAGTCTGCTCTCTTGCACCACAGATAGAGTGCCTGAGTAAAGCAGGTTGGGGGAAAAGTAGTCCCTAATAAAATTAGTTTCCCCCACAATGCAAAAATTCTATTTCCAGATAAAGCGTCCCCATTTTTTCACCCAAATGCCCCAATGTATCATTGTGGGGTGGTGGAAAGAATCTTCCCCTGATGAAATCTAATGCCGATTTCCACTGATCAAAGCATCTTGCAGCTCCAGACCACAAATGCCAGGGTGACTGCCATCTGCAATGCAGACACTGGGATGAAGTCATGCTGATCAGCACATGCCAGGAGGAAGTGGCACTCTTGGAAGATGATTAGTTTACAAGTCCAAACCAGAATAAAAGTTTGCTAAGCAGGTTTATAATGGAAGACAGATGGAATCCGTGGAGCATTCAGATGTCACTGAATGGTACCCACACATGCCCTTGCCAACACTGAAGGAAACTGGATTATCCACTATGTTACTTCACAGAGGCAGTGTGGCCTATCAGATGGAGGACACTCGCGTGCTTTTCTTTGCCAGGCCCCTAATCTGCTGGGTGATTTTGCACAAATCTCCACAGCCTTGTGCCTCAGACTTTCCAAAAGTAAAGTAGGGCTAATGATAATTTTCCATATCGTGTTTTTCTGCAGGAGAAGTTGGTAGCGTTATTACAAGCCTATTGCCGATATTTCAGATTCAGCGTTGGGGGAAGTTTGCACCCAGGTCCCAGCATTGTCGGGCAAGATTATGAATGATGGATGGTAAAAAAAATCAAGTGAACAGAAATTATATAGCGCCTAAATACCACAATGATGGACACCTCAAATTGACAGAGTAGAGTAAAAGTATTTTCACATTAATTAGATCAGGTTGTATGTCAATTAGTGGCTTGATTCCTGGCCCAATTTAAAAAAAAAAGGGGTGTATAATTGCTCATCTAATTTTCACATGCAATTACCAGGCCTATGCATGCAAACTGGCACAAATGAACAGAATTAGCTATTTGTATGCATAATTACCCATGTTATAGCTACAATGGAAGTGTTGGCTCAGGCAAGTTAGGCATGCAATTGTCCACACACTGCATGAAATTCACGCCATCACACAGGACAGACGTGGCTTTGCATTGAGTGTTACCCATACGTTAAATGCTTTGTGATGCAAGGCTGCTTTTCAGCACAGAAGCCAGTCTCAACCACTGTGGGTTAGAGTCTCAGAAGTCAATAGCAAAACTCCCCTTAATTTCCATAGCAGCTAGACTAACAATTAACATACTTCTGAAAATCCCACAATCTAGGTCTAGTTGCTGCTCATTTTTTTTTTAATCATTTTTTAAATTTCCATCTACAATACACTAATATAATCAGCTCTTCTTCATAGGGGATTAGCAGGGTTATATCCTGCGAATCCAATCAAGAAAGTCTATCAGCAAAACATACTTATGTTGATACAGCTATTATAATCTGCATAATTCTTTTTAGTTCACATAGTTAATGGATAGCAAACAGAGTCATTATGGCTGAAACTCACAATCCATAGGATCGCTATAAGCCATTCGTTGCAGTGTTTTTTATTATTCATAGCTTTAGTTATTGATTTTCAGGGAAAGATACATGCTTTTAAGCACCATAAAAGCAAGAGAGGAAAACAAATAGCACTATTCCAAGATTAATACACTGCTCATAATAAAAGTATGGCTGTCACATTGTGCAGTATACAGCTGATGTAGTCCTGACAAATTCAGTGCAAAATGGCTGAGTTGCTTAAGAATCTCGTTAAATAATTTAGAGGCAAGTTTTACTGGAGGCAGAAAAGTTCCTTCCCAATTCCGCTTTCTTAGATTTATGTGCCAGGAGTATGTTAATAAAGCATAGTGCAGAATTCAGCTGGGATGTTTCCTTCCAGTCAGAGACCGTAGATTTTTAGGCAATAGTTAACTACATGCCCGACTAGAGGTAGTGGCTAGAACAAGAGACTATAAAACACAGGAGTCTTGGCTTGTATCGCCAGCAATGCTCCTGGCTTGCTCTGTGACCCTAGTAGAGCCCCTTACCACCATGTAAGATAATGCAAACATTTGTAAGATGGAGATAACGCCACCTTGCTTGCAGCGCTGTGGAGAGTCTTAATTGAGGAACAGCTCTAACATACTAGAAATTTACCGCGTCTGTTCACACTGGTAACTTCCTTCTTTAAGTGCTTGGCTGAATGAGGGCTTAAGTGCATGATTAACTTTAAGCCCATGCATAACCCCACTCATATGCACTCAGGCATCTATTTTAAGCACCTACTTAACACTCACAGACTGCAATGGGACTGGCCATGTGCCTAAAGTTAGGAAGATCCAGGTGCAATTATTACAGCATCAAGGGACATCTCCCGAGCCATGATAGATTACCCAGGGACCACGGGTGACTGTTCATGTTTGTGGCCGGGAGATCAGAGTATTAGTCTATTAGTCACCATGAGTATGGGCTTCTGCTTGTTCTCTGCCTGGTCCTTCCAATGATTTCTGCGGTGAGTGGCACGAATGGGCACCGAAAGCCCCTATGCTTTCACTTGGACACTCACCCCTGCCTGGCATGGCTGGGGCAGTTGGGGAAGGGGGCTGTTCTTGCTGCTGGAAGACCCCCAGAGACAGGCCAGCTTGGACCCCCCCACCTTAAACTACATTGTAGGCAGAGCTTTTGTATTCAGCTTCAGCCTATACCCTGATAGACCCCCTAAGAGGTAACCGCTTATCAGAGTAAACCGTCCCAAAAGGATACAAGCATAACCTCTGTGACTTTGATGTGCCCTGCTCCAGGCAGCAGAGGCTCAGGACAAAGAGATGCCAGCCTCCATCTGAATCTTTAGGCACTTTGAGTGGGAAGGATCTCTGACTTGACCAAGGCTATCCAGGGAGTCAGTGGCAGAGCAAGGAATGGGACTGAGAACTGCTGATTTCAATCTTACAGCCTTAACCACAATAACAACAGAGGTCCAGAGGAGGGAGCTCAAACACACACAAAAGTACTTGGGAAGTGGGCAATATCATAGCGTGCTATGGGCATAGTTCTGCCCTTTGAAAAGGGAACAGATCCGCCTGCCCCCACCATTAGTATCCAAACAGCTCACGGTATCCCTGTGGTACAACACTCAGGCCATTTTGCAGCAGGAGAATGGACCAAGTGATTTTCTCAGAATCAGCCGGTGAATCACATCTTAAGCTGTTTCCCAGACACACAGTAATGTAAGAATGAATGCCGCAGTGAAAAGAAATAAGCTACAAAATTATTATACAGATGTGTAATAGCCTTGTGGCTGCTTCCTATCACACCATTCACTAAATGTGTGGCCAGACTGAGGCTCCAGCTATGGGGTCCACCCCATGACTTGGAGCCCCATCAATTGATTGCTGCACCCCTGCAGCTGGGAGCAAAGATCAGCTGTCCAGGCTCCCCACTGTAGGAACTTGCTACTTTGTGGGGTGGGGGGGAGCCCAGGCCCATGACCCCAGGCTCCCTGTGCACTGACAATAAGCCATGATGGGATCTCATGTTTGACCCACAATCACACCTCCGCCATGCACACGTGGCATGGCAAGAAGCGTGACTGTGCGAATTGAACGTCAGATCCCATCGCACTGTTACTTGCACATCTGCCAAGGGCCATACAAAACATCAGTGCCAAAGCAGGGAGTCAAGCAGGTTGGGGGAGTCTTTCCTAATTCTAGCCTACCATCAATGCCACAGAACCACCCCTCCTCTCCATCACGCGAGACCATAGCATACGAGCCAGTGCTGAAGGTGAAGGGGCAGCCAGACGCAGCCTTATCACCTCAAAATGAGCTTCTGGAGGGCAGGGGCTGAATCTATTTATTCTTCTCCCTGCTTTATTGAAATCTCCTCGCAGTTAACAGTGCCAGCCAGCCAATAACTTTCAAAATAATTTCTGTAACCTTAGCAAAAGTGACAAACTCTGAGAAAACACAGCCCTACCAACCTCCAAACGAAGCCCTGTTTAACTAAGCTGGGAGTAAATATTTAAAGAACTCCAAGAAAATTCCCCTGATCAATTTGCACTGCCGGATCGCATTCACTGCATGATGAACCTGGGGACATGTCAGGTGGCTTTTATCGCAGGCTGAGCTGGTGCATTGTAGCCTTAGCAGTCTTCATAATGTTGCATCAAGGAGCTTGTCTCCCCTCCTCTTCCCCACTCCCCAAACTCCCTGCTTTTCTTAACTGTAGTCCCTGCCAGGGACATTCTCTTTTAGGATGAGCTTCTGCAAAGGCCCATCATCTCAATTTGACATGCCACCCTGGGCAATCAAACCAGCCTGAATTCAGGTGCCCAGGAGCTGAAGGGCAGTAAGGCCATACCCTGTCCTTCCAGCTCAAAGCAACCAGATGCTACTCTCCCAGCACAGCCAGGTTGCACCAAGCACCCTGCATTTATCCATTAATAATAAGCTGTCAGAGTCATGATTTGTACTGGTTATAAATTAATCTCTTTTAATTGACCTGCTTTTGAGTCCAACATTCACAAGGTAGGAACTATGACTCCCAGTGGGTCTTTTACACCACTCTGTTATACAATACCGAGAAAAGTTAGCGTCTGATAACATACACCACTACTGTACCCCCTCCCATCTAGTGATAAAAATTCTGTGCTCTGCATGGGAATGAAGCCATTTGTCAGTTCTGGTGTCAAGATCAAAGTGTATTTCCAGCCCTCCTGGCATTTACTTCAACAATGCACCATTCTTCCACTGAAATAACTTAACATAAGAAATGCCTGCTCAGTCAATGTGAAAACTTGCAGAATTTTCCTTCTTCACATGATATATTGGGGGGGGGGAAAAAAAGTACATTTGGAGGGGTTGATGGCCCAGGCAGTCAATCCATCTTGAGTCTCTGGTGGGGCACTAATCCACTTCAGCAGTTTCTGATGCAGTCAGAAACTCTGAGAGATGGATAACACGAGCACTACAACCCCTTTTCCTCTTCTCTCTATCCATTATCATTTCTTTAATTATTGTAGCATTTCAGTAAACATTTCACCTCTGATTCTGCTCTCTCTCCCCAGGTTTCTGCCCTGGGAGAGGTCCATTCACTTCTGCAGACTGACTCCCCATTTCTATGGGTGTAAGGCAGATAGGAATCAGGCTTGGAAACATCATCCTTTTCCCACCTTGAGGCCAAGGCTTTTGAGGCCTGGTAATAGCCTTGGAATTAAAGCCCTGGACAGGATGAGGCATCAGGAAAAATGAAGAGTAATGATAGGGCTCCTGCCCCAGATGGATACAGTGCAGATTGGAGACAGCTGCAGACTGCCTCTCTCACTCCTTGTAGACTGGAGTCCACATCAAAGCTCACTCCCACTAATGGTTTGTTGCTTTGGAGTCATTTCAGTGGATTATATTTCAGGGGGAGAGGAAGGAAGAATTGATGATCCCAGGTTTGTTGCAACTTATTATAAAGCACCTTCCAGAATAAGGAGCAACATGAATCTTGGCTCATGCCATTCATTTATCCTCATTATGCTCTTGAGAGAGGTAGCCAGTGGTATCCTCTCTGTCAGGTTAGAGATGGAGAAACCGAGGCATGGACAGCTTTTCAATATGTTCTGCACTCCACAGCTGCCAGTGAGACATGATGGTTTTGAGAAGAGCAATGGGAAACCCTGGGGTCTGAACACATTTGCAAATCCTGCTGCTGTTTTTAGGCGCCGGGGGAAAGTTAAGCTTTGGAGCACCAGAACCCAACCCCGACAAACGTAGATTTGGAAACCTGGCTCCAGGTAGCAGGGAGGGCTGGTGTCTAAGCCCAGGAGTGAATTCACATCTCTCACAGCCTGAGAGAATCTT
Organism: Caiman crocodilus; assembly: GCA_030014935.1. Classification (NCBI taxonomy): domain Eukaryota; kingdom Metazoa; phylum Chordata; order Crocodylia; family Alligatoridae; genus Caiman; species Caiman crocodilus. The sequence goes on from JAGPOW010001661.1 coordinate 6,845,181, forward strand.
TCCCTTGCCTCTGACCAAACAGGCCATGATCTGCCCAACTACTTCTATGCTGCTAATGAAACCTGGGTTGACAGCAAGGATCAAGTTAATGGGGCACTTAACCTGCAAGGTTAAGTGCAGCTTGCTGCTAGAAGGGCTGCAGAGGGGAATGTTTTGGATAAAGCCACTCTCTGATCTGGGCCGTATCACTGGGAAAAACGTTGGCTGTAGAACCATGCCCTAAATAATTTAGTTAAGGAATTTCATAACGAGAGAGAATGAACAACAAATATTGCTTTATATTATTTAACAGGCTCTGCTTCCAAGTAATCTCCATAGAGGTCACTGCAGGTTTCACAGGAGAGTAGCAGAGGAAAGTGTCTGGCATGAACATGTATGGTTATCAAGTTAACGCTGATTTGTGAGAAGGCACTCTACCCCTTCTATACAGGATTTCCAGATCTACTGCTCACCCGTCTCCAGCTCAGGGATAAGACCTGATCATTTTTGAATACCGAAAGAACAGATCTCATCCTCTCTGGTCTACACTGAACTGACTTATCTACTGCAGAAGAGTTGCACCCTATTTATACCAGCATGGAACAGGAAAGGAAGCAAGGCCTTTCCCTCATCTCCCAAATGCCATGTCCCATGAGCAGGGGTTTTCTTACTTGGCAAATTATGGGCTTGACTCTAATCTCACTTACAGTAGGATAAATCAGGAATAACCCTACTGACTTAACATGGGTATAGAACTGGTGTGTCACCAGTAGTCAGGGACACTGTCCATGTCTGCACTCACAATGAGCATACTCCAGTGGAGTCACTCCTGATTTACTTCTGTATGAGATCAGATGCACCGGCAGGCCTCTTGTTCTGAAATGGTATTGAGAACCTGGACAATGAAAGGTACTGTCGCCTGTGCAGCTGCTGTAGCATCATAACAGGGAATTATGACTGAATGGCATACGCTGATTTTGGGGGGTGCACCTGAGCCTACTGATGTCACAATGCTGTCATGCCCCATGGGTGAGAATCAACAGCTGGTGTTTCCATTCTCCATAGCTCTCACAGAACTAGGCACTTATTTGGGCAGGTCACCAATTTTCTTTCAAAACTACTTTTTTAACCACTCTGGCTTTGAGCTGTAGGGGTCCCTGATGTATTAGCCAAGGCAGCAGCTGTTGCTCATACAAACCAGCTTGTTCTCAAATACCTACATGTGGAGAACAGCACCAGTCTCTTACCTTTTATTGCCCCCATGCCAGCCCCAGCTAGTCTCGGTCTCACTTCCTTGACAGGGCACAGGAAATGGTGCTGTCTCTCAGCAGGTACCAATGCTCTCTCTTTGCACTCCTAACATGAGTAGCATTAACACATCTTGGAAGCCAGGGGGGAATTTTTGGCATGGTTGGCCCACGGTGGGTTAATGGGGAGAGGGTACATTTAAAGAGCTGCAAAAAAGAGATTTGCTTTAGGGTATTTCTTCCTCCCTCCTCATGCCCTGCTATTGCCAATCCTTTTCAGAGACACTAAATGAGCAATTCAGTGACCTCAAATCTAGCCTATGTTTTAAGTGGTCAAACTAGCAGCTGTGCTGCTGTTATCACCTTATTAGCTAGGTGTGGCATGCTAGTGGCTGTGGGAACACTGCCATTCCTACCCTCTGCTAGTGTAAATCACTGCTCCATTTGTCTTCCTGCAGCACTGCCAGTTCCCACCAGTCAAGGATCCAGGCCCTGGCTTTGGTGAATGGCAGCCACCAGTCTGAACTTTGCACCAAAGCAGGGATCAGCATTTCTGAAGCTAATGGGGAAGGCTAGGGTGTTGTTTGAGACTCAGTCCCTACTTTGGAGGCCTGCCACCCCTGTCCCATCCTGCCACTCATAGCCTGATGGTCTGCTACTCCAAGTCTCGCCTGGTTTCATTTTCTTCATCATGTCACCCCTGCTTCACAGCCACTTTTCCAGCTTCTCTGTCAGTTCCCATTTAGTTTTCAGAGGTTTTTTTAAAACATGACAAGTAGCTATGGGATCATTTAGCAGCCATGTGATGGGCTCATGGAGAAACCATGCTGTTGACAGAAGGGCCAAATCCTCCTCCCACCAAAACTGTTTTAACATCAGCATCTCTGTTAAAGTCAGTGGGGCTTCGGCTGTTACACCAGTGACACTTGCATTGAAATCTGGCCCTAAGATCCTGCCAAGCCTGCTCCAGTGGTCAAACCCCTGAGCTGCTCTGTGGCACAAAGGGAGGGGCAAGCTGAGCATCTTCTCTACAGGCTAATGAAGCAATCACAGCTGAAGGCCACATCAGCGCCTGCCCCAGTGCATGGTGAAGTGATTATATCAAAGTGAGCTAGGAGGAGAAAGGGAATTAAGAGCCTACAGAAATAATTCAGGGTTAGTCCTTCAGTTATGCTTGCTGCCTCCCTCCTTACACCAGCTACAAGCATCAGCTGAAAAAGACCTTCCCAGCATTCAGGCTAAGTGAACTCTTTGGATGATCCAAACCCAGAGAAGTGGCCTCTGTATCACAGATAACAGCAGAAACTGAACTCAGGACCCTGAGTAGAGACCTTATCAACAGCTTTTGAGCTGTCTTTCCCTGAGAACTGTGGCAGCTCTTTCTAGTTCACCAAACTCATCCTCTTTTTTTAACCTAATTAGAAGCCGAACCAAATGGAAGGACTACATTGAACACCATGGGCTCCTATACACATGCAGGGAGGCTCTTCAACATGCTGTAATTAGAGCAAGTTGGAGCAGACTCGATTAATCAAGTCTGCTGGAGCACGATAGTTATCACCTTGCTCCAGCAAGCTCCAGCGTCATGGGCATCAGCCTCCCCATGCTGAAACATGGCCATGGGGCACTTTAAACCAAAGCTCATGCAATGAGTTTGAGTTCAACGCACCCCATCGCCATTTCTCAGCGTGGGGATGCTGATGCAAGTGATGCTGTGGGTGTTTTTAATTAGTGTGGCTCTCCAAGCTGTGCATTAAAGGTCATTGTGCTCCAACCCCCAAGCACTTCTATAAACCCCCCAAAGCAATAACTTCTCTCTAGTGAAGCACAACAGACAGCATCCCTATAAAAGCTGGCATTACCTGTTCACTGAGAGAATAGCCTAACTCCCATGCTTCCCTCCTCCTTTCCTGTGAATCCCTCTGGAGGGGTCTACCATCCCTCCCTATGATTCTTACCTGTCTGCTATGGGGAACTGGGACTGTCAGGAGAGATGTACTGTGAAAAAAAAAAGTTTTAGAAACTAGAAATCCTATCAAAAGTCCCTTTTGGGTTCCCCAAGTCCCCACCCCTTTGCTCTGTGGGGCTTGTATGGTGGCTGGGTACCTTGGCAGTGACAACACCCACAGGGCCAGAGGGGACTTTGCCAGCATCCCAGAGGAGCCTGTCTATTTACTGTCATCTTTTCTGACAACATTTTTGTGCCAATACCGAGGAAGAAAGCCACGTGGGTTTTGCACATGCTATATGACAACGCTCATTGCATTCGAGACACCCCTTGAAACCAACCTGCAGTTTTGTCTGGCACAGGACTGGACTGGTACGCTCTGCCTTGCTCCAAGGCAGCTGATCCTTTCCATCTCACTGTAATCTGAGGGCTTTAGTCTGCGAGGACCATCCACCTCATGCAGCATAGAGCCAGGATCCACATACGACGCGAGGCAGTCGGTGTCTGTTGTTCCCTCTCCGTTCACTCTGAGGATAGCTGAGCTCACGCAAAGTGAGTTTGCTGGTCTCCCTTGACAAGCACAGTTTGAAAATAATGCCTTTCATCTCCATCTCAGACCCAGCTTCTGCCTCTGGTTATTGCTGCAGCTACTGGTTTAGGCTCTCTACAACATCCTGCAGCACTGTCTGAGCTACCTGGGCTCGGATCAATGTGTCATCCCGATTCTGTACTGGCTCCTCACTTAGAGCGGTGAAAGGCATGCCCCAAGCTAGCGTGACCACCTATGCCTAACTGGGTGGGACAGTCTGGAAAGGGGTCAGCAAGTCCGGGTCCCAGGCTGCATGACTCTAGGAACAGCATTTGTCCTGGATTCACAGCGTCATGCAGGGATCTGGAAACGGTGGGTTTCCCCTTGCAGGCTGGCAGTGGGATGCAGGGGGTGCCACATACATCTGCATGCCCATGCACGTGGCTGGGAATACAGCCAGGCAGTGTGGAGAGCAGCTCCCTGCCGGTAAGTCTATGGTTGGGGAAGGGGGCACATAGAGGCCCCTACAGTGAAGAATGGAGTGGGACAGGGGTTGGAGCTACTGCCCAGCCACAGCAGTACATGGGGAGCAAGACAGAGACACAAGTGGCTCATCTAGGGGTGGGGTGAGGGGGGGGTCCCTGTACCGGCCGTGTGCCTAAATGCCCTGGCAGCAGAGGAGGCCATGACAGCACCATGGAGTTGTACCCTCTACTACTGCTGGACAGGCAAGGGTCATGCAAGTGGTGCAGGGCTCCCATGAGCAGCAGGGTGAGCAGCCCACATCTGCCTCTGCTCTGCTCCCCTCTGCCCTGTGCTGCTCCAGCTGTGCCGCTGGCAAAGGTGGTGGAGAAGGAGGCAGACACATGTCCTTCCTTTCCATTTTGAAAAGGTGGTTGCCCTACCCCAAGCCAAGACCTGTGCAGCAATAGGAACCGCAGAGCCCTGGAACTTCAAGCCTTTTCACACTTTTTATTCAGGAACCCCCCTCCCTTTTCAGACTCACAGTGATGCAAAGCTGTTAGGCTGCATGTGCAGGGACCTGTTCAAGCATGATTAAGGGTTGCTCCTCTGAGAATGCCTTACACCTGCATTGCCCCTCCCTCCTACTTTCATTGTGAAAGGCCATCTTCATGAGGGCCTCACTAGCTATTTGGGTTGGACTAATAAAAGATATCAGATTCACCCAAGGAGCCTTATTACTAGCACGTAGGCTCTTCAGAAGCAGGGATTTGGCTTCACGTTACCTCTCTAAAGTCGGGAGAAGCACTCTACTTTTTCATAGGTGAAGAGAAAGAAGAAATGACTATGCTGTTCATTTCCTTACCTCTAAACTTGCTGACAGGACTGCCCTTCTTCAGAGGGGTGTTCTGAGCATAAGCTGACTATAGGGGATATCTAGATATGACGAAAATGGAGGCTGGGCAAACTCCTGAAAACACTGAGTCTTAATTTCAAATCATCTGGGAGTGTGAAGTGGCTGAGTTAGAGCTGGTTTTTATTGCAATTATAAGAACTGTACCTGGGATACAGGAGATACCAGATAATCAAGGTGGGTTTCTTAATACTCACATTGGCCCTACACTGTGAAGTGCTGAACTCCTATGGTTCAAAACCTGAATTTCCCCCCAGGCCCAAGGTGTTTGGAGTCTGAGGATTGGATTCAGCTGTTTGCTGTGCCTCGGGCTAGTCTCTTCAATTTGGATTGGGAAATTCAGATCTACCAATCTCATTCACCTGTCTTTGCATCAGGTGCGCTGCACAGTAATTATTTCAGTCAAACATAATAGTTACATCAGGTATTTTAACTCCATGGGTTTATAATACTTCTAAACACTTGTTCCTGTCTTTCTGATCAAGGACTTCTCTGTGATGATGTAAAACCTGGCTGAAGACTGGTGGTAGATGGAGCAAGGGGGTGAGGAGTTAGGAAGTGCTTAGTTTCTATTGCTCACAGTGCTGCGTCCTTTCACATTTTCTGTTCCTGATTTTCCCTGTCTGCAAAATTGAGCCCTACCAGCAGGGGTAGGTAGATGAGAGCTGGGTTGCTAATTAGTGTTATGAAGGAGGCTGAAACTACTGCAATGAGCACGAGGGCTGCAATGGGAGTAGGCTCCGAGATGCTGGAAAGTTGTCTTTGAGGTAACCGCTGCTTTGGGAGTGCACGTCTGTGTGCGCTGCGTGGATTAGCACGTGCAGAGCACACCGCCCTGATGTTACAACCGTAGTGGCTATTACTTGCTACTGAAATGCACCCCAAATGTCACAGCCATGCTAGTGGCTGCACGATCACAGGAATTTGCACTGCTGTCTTCCGGCTTTTCACGCTGTGTGTTGCTCCTGGCTCCTATCACTAGATGGCACTGAGAAAACCTGCTCCGCGTTGCTTTGCATCCTCCACTGTCGTCTTTTCCTAGCTGCTCCTCAGCAGAGGCAGATCAGGAAGCTGGTAGGCAACACCTCCAACCCACCTACCCCTGGGCGGAGAGGTGGCCAGACCCAGGCCTGAGAGCAGGTGCAGGGCTGGACACGGATGCTATTTAGGACGGAGGGAAAGAAAAGGAGCCCAGGCCTAGCGATGCCTCGTAGCCCAGCCTGGAGAGAGCCCTGTGACGTAGGACCGTGAGCGCCCGGGGAAGCCCTGTGTGCTGCAGGAGGATTTGAGGTTGTCACTGGCTTTATAAGGAACATGCACGGTGGGGGAAAGAGCAGGGGCTAGCGTGAAGGTGGGCCTGGGGCAGCCCAACGCTGTCAGCCAGAAAGCAGGACAGTGATGCTTTTAAAGGGACTCTTATAATTTGGGGATTTTAAAGGGAACCAGCTAGCCTTAGGCCCTGTGGCAAAGGGGGGAGCAATTCAGCAGACGCAAATGGGCAGCGCTTGCAGCTGCGTGGGGGTGCATCGGTGCTAAGGTTTGGACTCGGCAGAGAGTTGCTCGCAGCTTTGGCCTGTCCTCAGTCCTGCCTGGCTGTGCGGGGTATTTGCCAGGGTCCCATTAAAGCCCTGCTCTGCTTGTCCATGCCACGGGGGACAGCTGCTTGCATTGCTGCTGGCCAGGCCTTGCCCTGCTGCCTCTGGGGATGCAAAGCCAGAGGATGCTCAAAGTGCAGGGCGGCGGGAGCCTCGGAGACCTGATCGGGACCAGGAAGCTGATTGCTCTCGGGGCCGTGCTAGGCTGGCTGTTAATTGTCCACCTCCTTGTCAACGTCTGGTTGCTTTGCATCCTCTCGGGCTTGCTGGCCGTGCTGGGGGGATGGCTGGGGTCCCAGGCCGTCATCAGCACCAGCAAACGCGTCCACCTGGAAAGGTTCATCGTGCTGGAGCCCTGTCCCCAGAGCCCCGAGGCGGAGAGGCAGCTGGATGCCGAGATCGACTGCACGATCCAGAAGATCATCCGGGACTTCGTGTCCTCCTGGTACCAGACGGTGAGCAGCGAGCACGGCTTTGAAGAGGAGCTGCAGAAGGCCATGGCGGGGGTGGCAAAGGAGCTCAAGAGAAGGATGGCGCGGGTGGACCGGCAAGCCCTGACCCAGAAGGTCCTCCTGCTTTGCGGCTGCCACCTGCAGAGCTACATGAAAGCCAGGGAAACTGTGGGGGTTGCAGTGAAACCGGGGGACCCACAGCAGTGGGCAGCTGAGCTCTGGCGAGCATACAGCGAAAACGCATCTCTGCACCCAGCTGTGCAGAGTCCTGCCATGGAAGTGAACTACACCCGGGGCATTGTGGACCTATTGCTCCAGGGGCTGGTACCCAAGCCTCACCTGGAAACCAGGACTGGGCGCTTCGTGGTGGTGGAGCTGATCACCTGCAACGTGCTCCTGCCCATGATCAATAAGATGGCTGACCCCGACTGGATCAATCTGCTGCTGGTTGGGATTTTCTCCAAGACGGGCAGCAAAGTGGTGCGAGCAATGAAGGGAGAGGAGGCCCCTCTGCCCTCCCCTTCCTGCCCAGCCCCAGTGCCGAGCTCCTTGCCGCTAAAGGAGCAGTTGGAAGCCACCCCAGAGGTTGCAGACCCATCTCCAAGGCCCTCCGAGCCCCCCAGATACGACGAGGTGGATGGTGTGGAGTGCGACCACCAGGAGAGGGAAGATGGGAGAGACTCAGTGGGTGGAGAGTCCAGTTTGGAGGTGGACAGAAGGAAAGCCGGCAGCACGCCTGTGCGCTCCCTCCAGCCCGACACTCTGGGCTCTCTCTTCCCCTGCGAGGACTTGGAGCTCGAGTCCCCCATGTCCGACCTGGGCAAAGACTCTGACTCCGTGGTGCTCTTGTCTGCCACGGACTTCCTTCCTGGCACGTTCCAGGACGGCTTTGCGGAGCTGGAGGGGCCGGATGGCTTGGACCAAGAGGATGCTGTGGGAGGCAAGAACGGGTACCTCGAGGACAGCACTGTCCCCAGCTCCAAGGCATGCCTGCTCAGCACCATGCTGGGCCCTTGCCCTGACATTCAGATTGACCCTGTGGTAGAGAAGGAGGAGAGCCTGGCTGCTCTCACTGCACTGCTGTCTGATCCAGAGAAGCCTTTCTCACAGCGACCTTCCTTCCTGGGGAAAGAGCTGGTGTCCTCGGAGAGCCGGGCACAGAGCCCCCTGGACCCCAGCCAGCCGCCCACCCTGCTCTCCTCCTCCCCCACGGCTCCCCTGAACACCTTCAGCTTTGAGCCGCTCAGCAGCCCCGATGGCCCGGTTGTCATCCAGAACCTGCGGATAACTGGCACCATCACGGCCCGAGAGCACAGCGGGACGGGTTTCCATCCCTACACGCTCTACACGGTGAAGGTAAGAGCCTCGCTTCTCTGTTCCTGTTGGAGGGGGTGGCTGGCTGTTTTAATGGCTGGTGACTTGGTAGGTGGTTAGGGATTTACCTCGGTGAGGGGGCTGCCACGTGGCACGAAGGCTGTGGGTCAGCAAAGGCCATGCTGGGTCAGAGGGGGGTCTGGTCTCCAAGGGTCAGCACATGGCTGACAGGTCCCCTTGCCTCTTCTCAGTACGAGACGGCCCTGGAGAGCGAGACCGCCAGCAGCCTTCAGCAGGTGGCCTACCACACCGTGAACCGGCGTTACCGGGAGTTCCTGAACCTGCAGACGAGGCTGGAGGAGAAGCCGGATCTGCGGAAATTCCTGAAAAGTCAGCACTGAAATCTGCTTTCTGTAGAGCCCCTTCCCACCCGGCTGCCCGTCCTGCCGCTGCCCTGTACCCCAGTGTGGCTCTGCGTGGCTGATGTAGTGGGTATACTATGAAGAAGTCAGGACCCCTGGGTGGGTAGAGAGAGCCTGGGACATGCCAACTTCTCCTTATGAGATGACAAGCCTGCAAATTTTATGCACATCACCCACTGCCCCCCTTGCTGCTATCCCAGCCCATTTGTGTCAGCCATTCTTACCGCTGTAGGAGCCCCTTAATGCCAAAGTAGGTGCTGGACTGTCCCCAGCCCTTGGGATGCCAACATCCTAAAGCAAAGGGGAGCCCTCGGCGAGCTGGGTGGCGAATATCATTTCAGTTTGGTGGGAAATTGCAACAGTTGAAAGCTCTGTCGTCATCCCAGCTCGGGACAAAAGTGAAGCTTATTGTTGAACACACATTGCATAATGGCTTGGATTAGACACGTTTCATTTGAATAATGTCCGAGCATTGCACTGTTACAGTAAGTGGAAGTACAACAGGGTCTTGGCTCTTAATTCACCCTCCTATTCCCTTGACAAAGCAGAGTCCTGACTTTCAAGAGACTCGGGTGAACAGGATTTGACATGTTTGAGGACAGTTCGGGCCACCCTAAGTCTCTCTGAGTAGTAACTTAGATTGCTGCAATCTATAGGTGTTGTATGAGGCAGTGTTGAGCCCTTTTTTAATGATATTAATGACTCGTCTGCTTTTCCTCTCCAAGATATCAAAGGTCCAAAGAAGCTCTTTCCTGATCTCCCATTTGGAAACATGGACAGTGATAGGGTGGAGGCCCGAAAAAGTCTCCTAGAGTCATTTTTGAAGGTAAGATGCTCTCTTGAGCCTCCTCCTTGGGCCTGCCTGTGCAGTTTCCCCACCACGCCCATCCTCTAAGGCTCTTACGTGGGTGAAATTCCACTGAATTTACTCCTGAATTTGGATGATCTGAAAGAGAGGCATAAATAAGACTATTTGCATCAGTGACTGACTGGCTAGAACAGGGCCTGAAACTGGGCTTCTGCCAGGTGTGTCACGTTTTGGCTCCAAGTGACCCCCTGCCCTCAAAAAAACTTTTAGAAGTGGCCCTGATTTTTTCCCTCTGGGCCTGCTTCTTCCCACACTGATTCCAGCTGAGCCATTTGGGGGATGACTGTATGCTACTATGTTGTGCAGAGCAGGGGAAGAATTCAGGATGGATAGAAAAACAAATGTCCTAATAGCCTTGTGAGCCCGTGGAAGAGCCCTCGGGCAAGTGATGGAAGCCCAGGTGCGTAGGGACCTGAAGCCCTGGAGATTATAGCATAGGGACACCATCCTGTACTGGTTTGCAGGGCTCACCAAGTCTCATCTCGTCTGTCTGGGTGATGTGGGAGATGGCCTAGTGATGTATCTTCCCTTGCAGCAACTCTGTACTATTCCTGAGATCACCAACAGTGAGGAGGTGCAGGAGTTTCTCGCCCTTAACACAGATGCGAGGATCGCATTTGTCAAGAAGCCCTTTGTGGTCTCCAGAATTGACAAGGTACCTCCCTGCCTGGGGGAGTTGCTGTTGACTGATCTTTGCTGGTGTGAACAATCTCCTTCTGTGTTACACCCTTTGATCTTGGGCTTTTTTCTGACGTATTTCTCAGTATTACAACAGTAGTGAGAAACCCAGTTTTACTATGTGCTACACGCATAGCTGGGGAGAGACGGGCCCTACCCCCCAGGGCTCAATCTCACTAGACAGATGGATGTGGGTGGGAGGAAGGGCATATTGTAAGACTCGGTTTGAATGCCGAGGAAACTGAGGCAGAGGAAAGGATGCGCCCAGCATCACGCAGGGAGTCAGTGGCCCTGCTAGGATTCCAGAGTGCACTCAGGTTCCTGTCTTCTGCCTTAACCCCTGGCTCTCCCTTATCCTGGCCAAAGTTACATGTTACGCTTAGACCTTACAAAGGGCACTTAAAATACAAGCATCTGGTGCTTGTATGGTGGAACTTTAGTACTGCTTAACATTGCACAGATCAGGTGTAGTCCAAGTGTAATGGGTCACTTCGCCCTGAGTCCGAACAGTCTGTCCGTGACCATAGCTTTCCCACTCCTTCATGCCATTGCCCAGCACTGCTAATGGGCACGAAGACCGGTGACCTTGGAGGGGTTGTGTCTAGCTGGACCCTTTGCACAGTGCACAGAACGTGCTAGTAAGCTCTGCCACACCTCTTCTTGGGGCCTGAGCTCTGCAAGAACCATCCCTTACTGCCATGCACGGTGTAGTACTTGCTCTTTGGTTACAGAGGTTTGAGTTCCACGTCAAGTTTTGTCCATTTCTCTTTGCATCTTTATTCTCCCTTTGCCCCAAAACTATCCTGTTCGGGGGGATATAGTATCGTGAGCCAAGCCCCGGTCTTCTTGACTTAGATGGGAGTTAGACCTGGAGCACTGAGGAGACTCTCATGTGTTACCCCATGCTCTTTGCATCCTTTTGCTCCAGAAGCACAGGCAGAATTTGGCTCACCCCTGAGCATTCTCCTCTTCTGTAGGGATCAAGAGGTAGATACTGACTGATCCTCAATGCCTGCCAGTGTGGGGGTGGGGGAAGCTGGATAGCATCCCCTCTGCAGCATGGGGTATCTTCCTCCTTCATGAGCATTCAGGCACCTTTCTCCACACCTACAGATCATGGTCAATGCCATTGTGGACACCTTGAAGACTGCGTTCCCCAAGTCGGAGCCTCAAAGCCCTACGGAGGACCTCAGTGAAGCCGAAGTGGATGGGAAATCCCAGCCAGATGGGAAGAAGTCTAATAAGTAAGGGCTTTTTTTTTTTAGGTTTCACCCCAAGTTAGGTGCTGAGCATTGACCCTCTAATGGAGCTGACTGAGATAACTACTGCACTAACTACCAGGCCTACTGGAGAGTGCTTTGAAATGGTTAGTAAGAAGTAGCTTATACTGTGATTCCAGTATGCTTCACAAGCTGTGTGGGATTAGTGCGGTCAGTGCTTGGATGCAAGACCCTCAAAGAGTACCCAGGATTTGTTGATGAGTCGATGGATGGCACTGCAATGTGGTGCTCCCAGCTCTTGGACGTGCTTTGGGAGGAGATGCTAAAGACTGTAAGAGTTGTCTTCTGATCTCAAATAGATACATAACCAGAGCACATCATGGTGAGCCACCACTGGGGTACACGCACCTCGGGGGTGCACCGTGGCCGCTCTTTTAACAGCAATTATGACAAGTGGAAACTATCCACGTCATTTCAGGACAGAATCCCAAATCCAGATGAAACCAAAAGAGGCTTTGGGGTGGACACAGAGCATGATTTCAATTCCCCAGTGTGATTTGGCCCAGACTTGCTATTTAACTTCTCCTGCGAGTCCTACACAATGCCCAGTTATAAAGCCAATCAACACTGGGAGTGCCCAGCCCAAGGGCTCTGTGTTTTGCTACAAAAGTGTTTAATTTTTTATGTTGCTAAAGGTGACGGGAAGGATTAGGCCGCTTCCCAAGCCTTGGCTTAAAGGAGGGGCTGGAGTGTGTGTGTGTGTATTTCCTGGAAAGAGATGCTTCTCTTCAAAAAGCTGCTCCAAACATTGGTTTTTTTTCAGAAAAAACAAACAAACCCCAAACCAGATTTTGGAGCCTCTTGGCTGAAGAGCACATTCCTCAGCAATAAACGGCCCTCTTAATTTGTCCAAAAAGCCCTTCCAGTCCTCTTTACATCTGCAAATAACATCTGCACAATCCCACTTGGTACTTTTCTTTCACCTCTCAGGCTTTCGTAAACGCATGTGAAGTTACCCTGTATGCCCTTGTATAACGAACCGGCTCGTACTGACCAGAAATCCCTGCTGAAATCATTGATTTGTGTATTGGCTGAGAGCCACTGCCCACATGGGTATGGTAGCCGGTGTGTAAGCAGAGGAGTGCATGTGTGTATGCACCCCTGGGTTTTGTTGCTTTTACTCTTGCGATAGCTAAGGCTCGGGGCTGCTGTCCTGTCCTTATCCAAACATCCTGTGGCCCTTTTTTGCACAGCTGGTGCCTGTAGTTGATAGGCCTCACAGCTCCCCTTGAAGCAAGCATTGCCAAACTGATGTGACTGGGGGAAACTGAGGCATGGAGAGGGGAAGTGAGTTGGTTCCTTTTGTAGCAGGATGAACTTTCTACCTCTGCAATAGATGACCGGACTTAATGACCCAGGCCATCCTTTCCAGTCATGTGCATTATGTCCTTAGCCAAGACTTGGAAACTCATCATATCAGATCTAAGACCAGAGGATTCACCTGGACTCTATCTCTCTTTCCCAGGCCCCGGCTGAGGTTCCCATCCAGTAAAATTGCTCCAGTGCTGAGCGGGCCCGAGGTGAACGAGCGGGTCCTGTATGCACTGAGGGAAGGCAGTGCTGTAAGTACAGATCTCTGGAAGATGCAGTTTACAAAGCCAGGGTGTTGGATCTGCAGGGTGCTGAGCTCAGCCTTGTTTCATGGCTGCCCTGCAAAGAGCAGATGAATAAGGGCAAGGGATGCCATGGGAACCCCACACAGCCCCTTCACTGCTTGCTATAGCTGGATGTGATCGCGAGCAGTGCGTCTAGTCCTGCCAGTGTGAAGCTACTTCTGTTTGCCCATCTGGCTGTAACAAAGTCCAGTGCAGGCAACCAGGAGAGGAAGGGCTTTCTCAGAGCTACAGAGCAGATCAACATGAGGCCTGTAGGGTAAGGCAGGCTCTTTGGGGCAGGTGCCTGCTTGTTATGCTCTACAGTGCCTAGCGCAGTGGGATGCTGGCCACCAGGAGCAACTTCAGTACACATCATCAGCTTGTGAGCAGACAGATGAACTGGCCAAGCTTTGTGGGAGGCAGAGGCCTGGAATTGCAAGGGTGGCTACGAAGTGAGATGTATTGGCAAGCCAGGGAGAGTCGCCATTTCATTTGAAGCCGAAATCGGCTGTTGCAAGCTGAGTTAGATAATAAATAGCAACAGTAGTAACTTGCTGTGACCTAGCTGTTATTCTTCAAGTATTAAGAAATCACAGCCTGCCTTGGTATATGCCATGGATTGAGTTGGGCAGGCTGCTTAGATAACTGGATGGGTCGGCTCTTTCCATCTGCTTCCTAGCACTGTAGCACTGATGTGCTGCTGCTTCCTCAGGTCTCTGACACCCTGTCTGTGTCCGGGATGGAGTCCTTCATTCAGAAGCAGGAGAAGCTCCTGGAGACCATGCCCAGCAAGGCCCCTGAAACTGAGGGAGACAGAGAGGCAAAGGAGCCCTCCGTGCACAATGCCTCCACATGTGCGCCTCAGCCGCTGGAGCGCCTGGATGATGATGACAACCCCGGTAAGCTCTTCTCCCACTCCTTGCTCAGGGCAGGTTCGCCCCTGACTAAACCATCCCACTCACGTACCTGTCTAACCTGCTCTTGGACCTCCAAGGATGGAGATTTCACAGCCTCTCTCATCTGTTTCAGTGTTTAACCCCCCTCAGAGCAAGAAAATTCTTCCTAATTTCCAACTGCAGCTTCCCCTGCTGCAATTTGAGACTTGCACCAAGTCCTGTTGCTTACGGCCAGAGAGATTAGATGGTCTTCATATCCTTTATAATTACCTTTTAGGTATTCAGAGACTAACCCCCTCTAAGACTCTAGTCTCATGCGTTAAGATGATTGCCATAAGAGACAGGAGGGACTAGTTCCTTGTACGTGATCTTGCCTCGCTGCTATTCTGCCTCTCTCTGAACCATTGGTCTCTGCTGGAGAGGGTGCGATGGTCTCTCTGTATCGCACTCACTTCAGGCCCTTGATCTATGCATATCCCAATCCTAAAACCCAGTGGAAATGCTGACTATTCTCTGCACTGGCAACACTGCTGGCCCTAAAATACTCTTTATTAGCTTGTCTCCTTGCAACTTCACTCTGAGTAGGTATGTGCTGTTTCTCTGCATGAAAGAAAGTGTGAGAGAGAGAGACAAAAAGCAATAAGGGCTAGTCTAATAGTTCAACTGTGGGAGTTGGGACTCCTGGGTACTTTCCTGATCTACCTTGAGCAAATTATTTTGCCTCTATGTTCCCTCTCCCGCCTCCTTTTATTTTCAAGATGAGGAAATAATACTTCCCTGCTGGGCTGTTAGATGTGGGTAACATTTATAAAGTGCTTGAAGGTCCTCTGCTGAAATGTGTTTCCTCATGACAAGGAGAGAGATTTTTAGATTCAACGTTAAATAAAATAAAAAATGTGAAAGTTGCAAAGTGAAACACTCTGAAGTTGGGAAATGGCAAAATAAAGCAACACTTGGGCAGTACCCCCCTCCTGCAGCTTTTTGAAGCTTTATAACACAGTTGAATTTGGATGGATTTTACTGGAAAGCAAAGCACACATTCCTGCTGCTCTGATCTCCAATTTATGCCAGGCCCCTTCTCCAAAATGTATTGAGCTCTTGAGCCTCCCAGTTGCAAGAATACATTTAGCCTGGGCAAAATAAGTTCCCTCCAGATCTCTCTCACAGCTGACCTGTTTCCAAAAGCTGGACCCTTAAGATAGACATGCATCCTGGAAAATGTCAGGCCGAATGGTTCAAGCATGGCACTAACATGGTCTTATGATTGACGGTGCTGTGATCTTTAAGTACAAGCAGCATTGCCAGCTGCGCCTAAAGCTATGATACAAATACATGGTGCTCTCAGTCACAGTGTCTAATCAGCAGTGCAGAAGAAGACAGACACAGAAGGGGTCAAGGTAGCTGAATTCTCATGGAAGTCTTACATAAGTGATGCCTCCAGGGCTGCAACGGCTCCTATCAGAGATGGGGCAGGGTGGTCCAGGAGCATAAGGGGAATGACCTGGGATGTAGCTTGCCAAAGGCAACTGGAATCTGCATCTACTGACCAAGTGACCCCTCAACCGTGGAGCAGAGGAAGGCTGGTCAGTGGGTGCCTGGGAGGTGTGGGGGAAGTAGATGCAAATGCACAGTCCTTTGTGCAGTGCAGTCTTGCCTGGGTTTTGGCCTGGGGTGAATCCAAGCAGCCTGCTGTAGAGTGAATGCAAGTCCCAGGGGGATGGAAGTAAGTGAGCGGACCCAATTCCTGCAAGGTCCAGAGTTAAAGGAGCCAGCAGTGCTGAAACCCACCTGTCTTCTGTCACTTATTAGAGATCCAAGTATGATCCTGTTTCACTCTGTCCCTGGCGAGACGCTTACGCTCATGGTGGCTGAGTCCTCTCCATCATCAACTCTGTTCATGACTTATGCTGCCACCTTAGCCTGAAGACGGTTACAAAAAGAGATTGCTTTTACCAGGTTTTCAGTGTGGAGGAGGAGCAGACTTAGACATCTAAATCCCACCATGTATTTGCCTGATAGGATGGAACAGAATCTGAGCGGCAGTGTCCGGCCAGACGGGGCAGAGGGACCAGGTCCCAGAGCGAGGATTGGAAGCAAAAGTCCTTCACGCTCCTGAGTTACCATGGGAGATGAGTATGAGCAGTATTGGGAAGACCTGCACAGGCAGGATAGGATGCTCATTGCATTGGAAGATGAGGGAGGAGGGACCGGGGTAGCTAGGAGAGCTGAGGGCTGGGAATTCAGTGGTGTTGGCAGAGCTAGATGGATGCAAAGTGGTGCAGGAAACTGGTGGGAAGGCTCTGGCAGTGAAGGGGCTGCTCCTGACCTAGTCACAACACTTCAATGAAGTAGCCTGCTTAATAAGTGAGATGCAGCCGTGCCTGGGCCTGCGACAGGGCAGATGTCCTGCAGGTGATGTGCAGGGTCCGCTGGATGTAGCAGGGAAAGGGAAGCCAGGTGCCCCGGAGTCTGGCCCTGTTCCCACTGCCCTGCTCCCTCTCGCAGTGCTCTGGTCAAGCTGTGACAACAGACATGCTTGTGCTCCAGGGCCCAGCCGCGGAGGAGGGAGAACTACAACTAATTGCTAACAGGCTGCAGCTGTGAGGACCCTGGGGCGCAGAGACCGCTTCACAGCAGCAAGGCCCTGCTGGGAGCGTTTGCACGCTTGCCTCGGCCCTGGTGCATTCATCTCCTTGCTGGGAGCAGGGCCGGCCACGAGATGGCAGCCCAGCACCGCTCACCGGAGAGCTGGCCAGCTGGGAAGGGCAGGCCGAGAGCAGGGGGAAGGACTGTAGAGAGACCCCCTACCCCCTTTACCTGTGGCTCTAGCTGCAGAGCCTGCCTTCCTGCTTCAAAACGTGAGCTTCCCTCTGCTTCAGCTCTTCCTGTGCTTCTCTGTCCTCTTTCCTCTCCCGTCTTCAGCTTCATACTCTTTTACCCTGCTTCCCCCTGTCCCGTATGCCAGTGGCCCTCTCTCCTCTTTCTGACTCCAGTCCTTCCCCTTCTCCTGACCTCCTGCCCCTCTTTGGTGTGTGTCCACATCTCCTTGGGCACCACATTTGTACCAGGGGCTGTAAGGAGATGTAGCACTGCATTGATGAAGGGGCACATGTATGAGACATCAGAGCCAACTATACTCTGAAAGGTGTTTGAGGTTAGTTATTGTCTCATCCTTTGGCAGCATCTAGAGCTCAGCCCAGGTGAGGGCCTCATTATGCCAAGAAGTGGACACACCAGTTGCAGAGAGCAGCCCGAGTCCCCGATGTGCAACTGCCAGGAAAGTTAGTGGAGCTCATGCCAGCTTGCAGCGTTTGAGGGTCAGGACCTGGGTGCATTGCTGTGTCTCCTAAGGAACATGATGGGGAGAACGGCTCTCCTTCTTGTGTCCCATCCCACCATGACCACATCCTATGAGGCCAAAGGATGCTTTGCTGTCCACATTGGCAGCACTGGGAGCTAATGCAGGTGTTATAGGAGATGGGTGTGGATTGGATGTTGAGGCAGTTGACTCGGGAAAGAACTGTGCTATCCTCATGCCAACCCCTCCTGTTGCTGCTGGGGGAGTCCACAGGGAGGAAAGCTTGTGCCCCGGGCATGCTAGGCTTCCTGCTGTGCCTATAGGGCTGGACCCCATCTCACGCCTTCATTTGCTGAGGCAGAGGTGGCTTTCTCACACAATACCTTTCTTTTGACAGGTTCTGAGACAGTCCTGGCAGACATTGCCCTGGACCTGCTGCGTCTGCTAATGACGGATCACTGGAGCTGGCTGTGCACCGAAAACGTGCAGAAGGTGCTGCACCTGCTCTTCAGCACCCTGATCCAAAGGTAAAGCCTGGCCAGTGCTTCACATGCCCGCGGAGGAGAGGGTACTTGGATTAAGCGTATGCACATAGCCCAGGGTCATCTCTAGACATTGGCAGGACTGAGTTCCCAGCCCCAACTGGAGTGGAAGGACAACATGCCCAGTGAAGGCTGCTTCCTGGGTCCCCAGTGGGAGTGCTTAACAGGTCATGGGTGCATTTGGGCAGCTAAGAGTGCAATATGAGTAATGCTACGCAGAGGAGAATCAGTGCTACGCTCCTCTAGCATTGAGTTTGGTCTTCCAGTGCCCCTCTGAGGCAAGGATTGATTTTCTAGCTCTGTGAAATGGGAAAGTGAGGAACAGGAGGGAGTTTGGGGGGTGACTTAGCAATGCGGTGCAGCCAGGAATAGAACCCAAATCCCAAGTCTTGCTGGTGTGCGGGCAGCAACGACCAGGGGAATGGCTGTGACTTCCATGATGTTCCAGACAGGAATTCGTGCACCATCCCTGATGGGGCTGTGTTTGTCAGTCTCCACCTGTTGTGCTGCGTTAGCGTTTTGTGTGCGCGTGCATCTCTTTTCACATGACATGCACCTATTTTCCCAGCCTTCCCCATGCTGCTATATTTGGAGACCAGGTCCTGAGCTGGCATCTGTAGTGAATTGGTGCCTCCCAGGTGTGCAACTGCCCTGTGCTGCTGGGCCCTGGTAACTGTTCGGTTCAAGCTCCAGTGCTGTCTGCAGGCCTATGTTCCTAGGAAGCTGAGGGGTGGCTCAAGCAGCAGGCCCTGGAGATGGGGAGTCATTTCCTTGACTGCTCTCTTGGGTCTGTGCTTTGACTCGTCTCCTGTTTGCACCATCTCAAGAGATGTTGGGGCCAGGTCTTTAGCTTGTGCAAGCTGGTGTAAGTTCATTGAAGCCAACAGAGCTTTCCTGCCAGGCGACAGCTGAGAATCTGGCCCTGACCAAGGAATGCAAAGCTCTTTCTGCAGGTCTGAGACTTACATGCCTGCAACAGACATTCCCCGAGGGCAGCGTCAGAACATCCAGGGCAGCGCATTCGTGAAGGCGCTAATTTGAGTTGCCCTCAGCAAAGGTTGCCAAAGAGCTCGGAGGTCAGGGGATTGTTGGCATCCACTAGCAAGTCGGCATCTTTGGAAGGGCAGGGGGAGGTGTTGCTTCAGCTTCTCCAAAATGGGCTTTTTGTATCTCAGCAAGTGAGCTGGAGCCTGATCTCTGTCTGTTAGCACAGAGGCAAGAGGTCTTAAAGCTGAACGTCATCACCTACTCATAGGCCGCGTCCCAGTCGCCCAGGGAGCCGGCAGCACCGACACGTGGCTTTGGTATTTTCTACTAGAGAAGCAGTCACACACTGAGCACCTGACCTGCAGCGCTGCGATTCCCAGCGAGGCTGAGGATCTCTGGCAGCGTGTGAGAAAGGAAGCACGGCCTGCAGCCCTACTTTGGAGTGCACGTGACGTCTCAAAGCAAAGCGCGAGGTGACTGAGTGGGGCTTTGCTCCACACCCAAGGCCCATTTGGGTACTGAGGCCAGTGTGCTCCTCTCCATTTCCCCTCCAGCTGGATTAAAGCGTCTCATCCAGTCCCCCTCCCACTCAGGGCTGCAGGTACTTGGGCAAGACCCCCCAGATCCAAACCAGCTGCTGCTCTTGTTCCAGGTGTGGTTCAGCATGAAAAGGAGCCTGTGTTTCTGATCTGTTCGAAGAAGGAATTGCTCCCAGATCAGCTGATCTGCCTACCTAGTGCAGCAGTTAATCTCTGTAACTTCTCATTTCTCTGCTGCTTTGGACAGTCCCAGAAACCAGATAGTGGGCTGAGAGGCGGGGGAGAGAGCTGCCACCTCTGTTCTTCGATTCTGTGGGAAGTCAGTGCTGCTCCACATTGCTCGGTGATTCATGCAGTCATCCCAAGCTGGTTTGGGTGCTGCTAGCAACACCGTGCAGCTCAGTGCAGGCTGTGGAGCCTGCCTGGCAAGCAGGGAAAAGCTCTGCAGCTGTCCCCATTATTTATTCAGAGCTAGCTTAGGTGTGTTTGCATGAATCGCATTCACTGTGGTGCCAGACTCCTCCAGAATGAACTGCTGGGAGCCCCATTGCTCAGCGCTATGCCTGAGCCATAAATACAGGGAGCAGAGCCTGCTGCAGCCTTAGCTAACTGAATGAGTCTTCTGTCTCGAGTAGCGGAGGTGTGTGTTGCTAGACATAGAGGCCTGGGGTGAGACCTTTCTCCCAAGCGCCCAGCCAGTGGCTTCGTGCTCACTCGGAAACCAACAAGGATGGAGAATTGGCTCCACCTCCATTGCAAAGGACTCGGATTTATTTGAAACCTCTGGGCTTATACCTTGTGAATCATGTTTTCACGCCTAGCAGTGCTAACATTGTGCAGCACCCCATGGCACCCTTGATAGGGTTTCAAGGCTCTCCAGGGTGCTGCGGCACCATGGTTGAGCATCGTGGCCCTACAGCGTGGTGGTTGACATGGAGCATGGCCTGTGGACAGTTGTGCTTCAGTTGATCACTTGGACCACAATGGCAAAAGGAGGCATTGGCTGGAGGTTTTTCATCCTGCTCTTGCTTGTTGAGGAATGTGCCGTTCCTGGTGTCCTGATGTGCACAACTGCATGGGAGCGCCAGCTAGTCTCCAGCGGGCATCGAAATGCCCCCTTTGCAGAAGCCGTGCAGCTCAGAGTGGGAAGCAGTGGGGCTGATTCCTGCCTGGCACAATGGTATCAAAAGCTATGAAACTCTCTGAGAAATGAATTCAACCCCCCACTCTGACTTGCTGCAGGTCGTCATTTCTTACCGACTCCCTGCATATCATGCTTAGCTCTAGTAGCTGGTACCAATGGCTGTAGCATCCCCCTGGCTCTTACTTGTGTCGCATGTTGTGGGTAATCCATCATGACTTTCCCCCTCTTTCCCCAACCCTGTCTGTCCAGGAAATATCCTGCTCCAGCCCTCTTTCCCCTTCTCTCTGTGGCTGGAATAGTTGTAGTAGGAGCCAGGTGCTGTAAATCTCCCCTGATTGTCAGTTTTGCGGCAGCCAGGGGCTGGAGGAGAAAAACTGGATGACCGAAAAAGGTATTGTTAAGTAAAAGGGAGGCCATATGTGCATGTCCTCGTCTGTGCCTCGCTCATCCAATTATGTAACATGGAGGGATCCTTTTTTGGAGCCAAAGGGTGAAGCTGGGCGGGGGGGCTGGGGGCCATTGGGAGTGGAGACGGCCCTGAGCCAAGAAGAGATTCCAGCTTGAGCAGCCTCTCCGCTCCCTGGGCTCAGGTCTGTAAACAACCCCCCAGACCTGCTCCAAATCCACACCTCCTGGGTTAGCACAGTGCCTTTGCCCTCCCTGGTTTGCAGAATAAGATTGCCTCACCCCGAGGAGAGGCAATGGGGCGCTCTTTCCCTTGCTGCTGGGGGTTATCTGGGAACCTGTTTGCAAGGGGAGCAAGGGACGAAGCAGATTATTCTTGGGTCCCAGAGTGTTGAGGAAAGGAACTAGAAGCATTTAGAAAATCAAAGTCCCTGTTTGAATCTGTGAGTCAGTGCTGCAATAAAAGCTCAGGCTGGGTGCTTGGAACAGGCAGTAGCTGCGACCCCACACCCACCATGCCCCGAATCTGTCCTCATTGGCGAGGGTCATCACTGGGTCAAAAGGCCAGGGGTGTGGTGATGGGCACGATATGACAGCCTGTATCTGGAGCATTTTTGAGATATCAGTTTGGACTCTATTATCCAAGGGGTGGGAGAGACTGTAGAAGTGCTTGGTGCCTGTCTACTGGGTCTCTCAGAACAAGTGTCTGAGACGCTAGATCCAAGTGATGTGAGCTCAACAGTCCTCTTTGCAGGAGGATCCAGATCGGGGCAGCCTGTTGATGCCAGGAAAGCAAAATCAAATCAATCCCACACCCCAAGAGTCAAGTGCTTGGGGTGGGGGCTATAAATCCCAGAGGAATGTGGCGCTGGTTCGTGGAAGTCTTTGAGGACCAGGTCATGGTGGGGAGAAAGCCTGGCCCTGGCTGCCACGAGAGGCTGATCTGCATACCCTGACATGAACCACCAAAATAGACTTCCTGGAAAAGCCTGCCCACAGCCCAGCTTCCCAAGGGACTGATCCCATCTTTGGAGAAACTACGGCTGGTCATAGGATTAGACAGTGCTGGTCATAGGTTGAAGAATGCGTCCCCTGCCATAGAGCGCCCCTCGCCCTGCACCTGGGGGGTGAGGACGGTGCTGTAGTTCATGTAAACCTGGATGTCTATAAGGGGCAGCGACCTTAAAGGATGGTGGGTTCTAGTCTGGGAAGGTCTGCAGAGTGCCTGGTGGTGGTGAGCCAGAGAGACGACACCCCTGCATGCAAGTCCCTGAGCAGGTGGCCTGGAGCTGCTTCCAGCTGGGTGACCAGGCTCCCTGCTTCACTAGGGTCCCTCTTTGTACTGACACTTCAGCGTTGCCTTCACAGATGCCCCTAATCTCTGCCTTCAGGCTCTGTCAACTTCTCCCTGAGGCTGCCAGGTGCAGCAGTGCTGCAGTGATTTGCCCTGGCTTTGTGCTGAGGCCTGCGAGTGGCTGTAAATGCATGGAAAGTGGCAGAAGCAAGTGCCTGCCACTTGAGTGAATGGGGTGTGGGGCACGCATCTGCGAGACGCACCTAATGTCCTTTGTGCATACCAGCCCCACTGCACAGCAAGGGTCAGTGCAGTCAGCGCAGGGTGTTAGGTCAATTAGAAAAGCAATGGGGTGTGATGGGCGTGATGGAAGGGGCAATAGTTTGTAGCACAGGAGTGGTAGGGTTGCAGGAAGGATGCCTCCCATGAGGCATGAAGTACCATCTGTTCAGCAACATGCATGGAGCCAGGGCATGCTGAGTTCATACATGCAGAATGCTTGCTGCAGGGTCCTACAATGGTCATGGGAAGCAAAGTGGTTGCCGAAGCTGTACGCCTGCAGAGGCAGCTGCAGCCAGAAAGTCTGGAAAGCTAGCAGCCTCTCCATGGCAGGATCCGGCGGAGCCAAGGCTGCTTGCTGGGGCCGGCTGCCAAAATCTGCTGAGCACCAGGTGAGTCAGGAGACCAGGTCAGTTGGCCACATCATTTGGTTGCTTTGTGGTTGGTTCCTCTTGGAACCTGCCCATGACCTTGCTGACAACCGCTTGAAGGCTTGGTCTCACCTAAGTGGGTCTCCTAGAGTTCCTCAAGTGCCCCGGCTGCAGTGATGCTTTATTATAACACCTGAATGCGTTTAGATTCCACGCTCTTCCCCCAGTTTTTCCTCTCTGCTGTTTTCTTGTTCCATCCTGAGCTAACATAGTGCTGGTTCACTCCTGCACGGTGTGTCTGCTTCCAAGTATAAGACCCTGGAGCTGTGCCCAAACCAGAACTTTGGATCCAAATACCCCAGGATTTGGGACAGCTTTAGATCAAACTCCACACACTTCCCCCAGGCTCACTTGCACTTGCACACTTGCTTTTCGCAGTAAGCTCTTCTAGCCAATTCTCTTCTCCCTCCCTCTGGGTCCTGAGCATCACCAGAAAGTTGCTTTTTATCCAAACTGCTAATCCAAAGAGAAAGAGATTGCATCTCATCACATCCTGGCTGCCTGCGTTCAGTAACCTGAGCAGGGCTCGAGCGCACCCGCCAGGCCCTGGCTCGGAAGTGTGTGTGTGTATATAAGGGAAATGTGTGTATGTGCAGTGAGCTGTGATGGTGTCAGGTTCCTCAAGGCTGGAGCAAGAGTTAAAATAAATGCAAAGCATCCCTGCCTTGGACAAGAACTTGGCAATGCCTGGCCTCCTGTTCA
Source organism: Caiman crocodilus (assembly GCA_030014935.1). Taxonomy (NCBI): domain Eukaryota; kingdom Metazoa; phylum Chordata; order Crocodylia; family Alligatoridae; genus Caiman; species Caiman crocodilus. Next base: position 6,868,980 of record JAGPOW010001661.1, read on the forward strand.
TTCGGTCATGCTCATCAGCCCCTCCAGACGCTTCTGTTAAGCATCTTTACAAACTGAAATGGATGCAAAGGCGCCATGCTATCCTCCCCGTTTAATCAAGAGTCCCCTCTTTGTTCATAGCATGGCAGCAAAGAGGGGGAAAGCAAGATGTAGCTGAGCCGGGTGGTCGGGTCTGTGTGAGCTAGACTGAGGATTACAGCTCAGGCCCAAAGCTGACTTGAGACTCGGGTCTGCAAAAGTAGAAGTGATACTTCACGATCTATTCCAGCAATGCTCTGGACGCCAGCTGGTCTCCCAAGCTCTCTGCCATCTTGGCCACTGGAAGGCCTCATAAAATCAGTTATTTTGACTGTTCCTGGTTCTCCTCAGATGTTGTCAGCCTCTGAGCCAGGATGAGAAAATTGGAGACCTGGTGGATTTGGATCCATCCTCTAACCAAATCTTCAGGGTGGTTGGGGGCTAATACTTCTACTCTTGAGTCTCCGGTGTGGGGAGTTTCTGGGAGTCTCTGGTGCAGGGTGGGGTGTAGCATAGGGAGCACTGGGAGCTTGTGGGGAGGCTGGCGGGTCTCGGGGACTCTCTGGTGTGTGCAGTGTACCAGGCCAGCCAAAGCTGTGTATGAGCCTCTGTAGTTTTTAACTGCCTCCGAACTGGAGGTTCGAGTGCTTCAGGGCTTTAATTGAAAAGTCTGTAGAGCCGACGAGTGACCGTGCAGGGAGCTGAGGGGTGTCGATACCAGGACAGGCTTCTTGTTTTGTTACAAGACTACACTGAGGGCCCCGTTGTGCCAGGTGCTGCACAGGGTTTCGTCTCGATAGGGGAGAAGCAGGTGCAGAAGGGAGAAGTGCTGGGGCAGGGATCAGAGCCCAGGGGTCCTGAGGCCCCGTATTGTGTGCGGTCCATTGGCACCATATTTAGTTTTCCACGTTCTGAAGCAGATGCATTACGGTCTTTCCCCTGTTGTGCCTGGGCTTATAGGATCAGCTGAGCCTGTCAAGCCTCTCTCCATGACAGTGGTTTGACTCCAGGCCAAGCTGATGCTGGCAGAAAGGTGTTATTATCTGATGGCTTTTTGGATATTCCTCCTTGTGAGAGGTCTCAATCCAGATCAGAGCCAGTTTGGCCTATCTAGATCTGTGTAAATGTGACAAACCAGGCAAGCTGGTGGTGGGTGCTGCCTCTTGCCTGGATAGATGAAAAGTACCGGCATATTGCCCTTCGCTGCAAGGTGAAATCATGTGTGAGAGAGATGCGATTACACCCCAGTATTTCTCCCTCGCCCTCTGAATTAAGGCTGGCTTAATCTCTGTGCAGTGGGGAGGTTGCTGACCTGTTTGTGCACCAGGCTTGTGCTAGGGCTGCTGCAGCCAGGTTTGCTTTCTCAGTACCATCCTGTGCCTTGGCCGACTGCAGGCATCGATGCCATTGCACTGCACGGTGTGGGCACAAGGCGGAGCTGCTGGACAGCCAGAGACTGTCCAGTGGGTTAAAGAGCTGCAGGACTTAAGAGCTGTGCAGCGGTGAACTTGTCTTGCTACTCAGGGCGAGGCGTGGCTGGGATGGTGCTGGGGAAGTGCAGCCTGTCGTTAACGAGGCCGGAGCGATGGGCTGTTCTTTGGCATTGTCTCAGCTGATGAGACGCATCTTGTTTCCTTTGTGGAAAGGAAACGAGCCTCTTTCTAGGTTGTCCAGAAACCTTTTTGTCATTCTCTGGCTGAGCATTATATAATTAATTGTTCCTGATTCCTCCTTCGTATGACCGTAGGTCAGGAGTTGGCAAACTATGGCCCGTGGGTTGCATCTGGTCCATGAACGTTTGACTCTGGTCTGCAGCAGCAGGTGGCAGAGGGGACTGGCAGCCAGGCAGGCACCTTCCTTCTCTGCCTTGCGCCACGTGTTCCTGTATCAAGTACCACTGATCCCCTCCAGAACAGCCAGCAAACAGCTCCCCAGTCTGCTTTACCCAGCTGCCTCACTTTTGCCACCAAATTTGCTGTTCCACATTGCTGTTTGCAGTGGAAATTGGTAGCACTGAATGGCAAAGGTAAGTGCAAGCTACCACAGGGAGGGAGCAAGAGAAGAGCCCAGAGCAAGGAGGGCTGGAGTGCTGTAGATAAGGTGTGGAGGAGATTCGTGGCTCATGAGGTGCCCAGGTTGCAAGCAATGGGCTGTGTTCCCTAAAGTTTTCTTACCCTTGCTATATTTCCCTGTCTCTTCCCAGTAACCCATTAGTGTGTCTCCCTCTCTGCCCAGCCCACAAAAAATGTGCACTGTTACAGAGTCTGGCTGTTGCCCTCCACTTGTGAAGATGGATTTATTTCTGTGTATCAGCCAAGAGGCTGGCAGAGGGGCTTGGTATGGAGAGCCACATGGGCCTCTGCTAACCTCAGGTATTTAAGGTTTTGCCATGCCTGAGTGGCAGAGGTTCAGGCATGGCATGGCATGGCATGGCATGGGAGCTACAGCACTGGCTTCCACATCTACCAGGTCTTGGCTTATTCTGTGAACATTTCCTGAACTGCGATTCCACCAAAAAATCAACCTTTCTGCCCACCCAAACTCCAGCGCTTAATATAGCACTGCCCATGCCTTCTGGGTAGATGCGTTAGAAAAGCCGGCACTAGCGTTCACAGTTCAGCTGCCGCAGAGGGCCGAGACAAAGTTCACTTCCCAGGTATGATTATCGCCTGCTGGCCATCTACTTTACATTGACTTCAAGAGGGGATGAAAGAAGCAGAACCAGGCCCCAAGGGGATTTCAGCCTTGCCTTTTCCGGACTACAGTACCAGCTCGTATGTATAACCACATCATTGCTCATGGCATGAGATTCACAGAAGGTAAAAGCCATTAGGCTCATTAGTGGAAACTTTTCTTGGCCAGCTGAGCACAAGGCAGCGGGGCAGGGTGGCACTTTAGAGATCAACTGGTTGAAAGACAGGTGCTGTGATAGGCGACAGCCTACTCCTCTGTTCATAGCATCTGGCACAGAAGGCTGTTGCCTATGAAAGCTCATGCCTCTCTGAACCTGTTAGGGCCTGGTTACATCTTGCGCTGTGAGCGGCACAAATCCAGAGTTAGTGCGTGAAGCAGTCACACTTTAAGGCTAAAAACCATCTCTGACTGTCCCCCACCTGCACGGGTGCGACTTGCCACTGGAGGCCTGGTGAGCAGGGGCAGGACTGGGAGCTGTGAGTTGCCACCAGAAGGCTGGTGAGCCAGGGCAGGCTTCTGCCTGTGGGTCGGGGTGTGAGAGGTCCTGGGATACTGGAGGACTTCAACTTGGGCAACACATCTGGAGCAGGAGCTGGGTAGTATTATCAATCAGAGATGATCCTGCATAACTTTGAGCCTCATGACGAGTGCTTAAAACCACTTTAAGGTGTTAGGGTAGGAACAATCGAGGGGTTAAGAGCTCTAGGGACCAGCCCAAATTGCTGTGTAATAAGGCCCCAAGTCTCTACAGTGCCACCCTGCCCTGCCTTTTGCTTGACTCCAGACTAATGTAGCTAGCCACCTCTTTGGCCAGCCGGTAAGACATGGGCGTCACAAGTGAAGGGTCCTGAGTTCTGTCCTTGCCTGCCTACACCAAAGCCAGTGATGGTCACAGCAATGAGGGTGTTGCCCTCAATTGTTCTGTCTTTCTAATAGACTTTGACTTTCAAAATGACCCCTTCTTCCCCACATGCTGGTAGCCCCCTCCTAAATCTACTGGACACTTGTGTTTTCCTAAGGGGTTGGGGTGCATCTTTACCCCCAGCACACACAACAAGTGACTTGCCCCATGTGGCTTTGCCCAACTGCCTAATACTCATTTCTAGGACAGGTTCATCAGGCTGGCAGGTGTAGCTTTAGCATCTTGGAGCCATGCATGACTCCAGGTTATTTCAGCCTTAGCTATTCTCTGTCCAGACCATGCCTTGAGCTCATTACACCTGCAGTCTTAGGTGAATACAAAGAGGCTCTGCTTCAGGGCTGTTCCCTGTAGCAAGGCCCTGCTCCATTCTCTTCTCCGACCCCCAGATAGGCCCAAACTGGCCACGACGGAGGTCGCTTCCTACTGAGGAAAGTCGCTGTGAACAATGTGCCCCGTCTCCAGGACAACTATTAAATTACCATAGCCTCCCCCTACCTCCTTCCCCATCTCTCCACCCTGTCAGGCTTCACATCGCCACCTCCTTGTCTCAGATGGGATTTTTTTTTCCCTTAGTTCAGCTCTGTAGCCAGTTTAATTAGCCCTCCCCCCAGGGGCTCTGCATCGGGAAAAACCAGCGTGCTGGCACCCCCGTACCTATCGAATGAGAACAGGGTCAGGCGGCTGTTCACACGAGCACATGTAAATGCAGGGCGAGGGGGAACGGACGGAGGATGCTGCACGGCAGTAGGGCAAGGTAAAAAGGATGATGATGTCTTGCAACCCATTAGGGTTAGAAACTAATGGTGCCCATCACCAAAAAGCCAGCACTCAAGGCTCAGATTCACACTGTAGGAGGGGGTTGCCCATCAGCGGTGACGGACCCAGCCCATGCTGGGACAGCAGGGAGCCGTGCAGCTCAGGGGCGATGCTCATCCCTGGAGTGGTGTGTGGGTTCAGGAGGGGAGCAGGAAATGGCAGTGTTAGTTGGTCCTGAGAGTGGTGAGCATAGCTGTGGCCTTACAGTAACAGGGACATTGAAGTTCACGCCACTTGTATGGGCAGGACCCTCCAGGTTACTCTGATGTTGGAGCCTCTCTGCCTCCCTTTGCGAGCTGTGTCATGAATGCAGCGTCCCACTTCGCTGGGCTTCCCCGTTGACTGCAGGCAACGCCCGGGACTCGGCCTGCTCTGCTGTAGGGGTGGCTGCATCTTCTCCCTGTCCCCTGGGTTTGGATAGCCAAAACTGGAATGGTTTGATGTCAGAGCAGCTGCGACGGGCATCTCGGAAAAGGCGAGCACAATTCAAGGAGCTCATCATCACTTCAGAGGTTTGCTTTTTTTTCCAGTCGCTCGGTCTCGTTTGCTCCTCAAGCCAACAGAGCTGGCAAAAACAAAGGCTCTTGGCAGCCTTCTTGCTCCTATTGACATTATGAAGTGCCACAGACCTGGAACATTGCCTGACCCTCTTAGCCGTCAGCGTGCAGATCTGCCTGCTTTCCCTGCCAGGCCGCAGCTAGCCTCCAGCTCTCGCAGCACCTGTTTCTTATACATCCATGGAGGCCACGGACAAATGGCTCGAGGCAGGTTACTCAGCAAAACAATGTTCACCTTGCAGAGCATGGGGGCAGGAGGGACTGGAGGCCCAGTGGCAGGATGACCGATCTTGCTTTGGATGAGATGCACAGCAGCAGGCTTCCCTGCTCTGGCTCTTGAATACCCCACGCCACCTCTAGAGGTGGCTGCTCCTTCTTGTTTCCTGCCTAAATTGCTAATAAAGTGACTGATGTTCCTCCTGCCTGCATTTCCCCCTCACATTTGATTTGATTGGAGATGTTCTTTACTCCGTATCCTTTCGGCCTGTGCTGATTTCTGGGGCAGAATGGCTTCCATGCTCCACACAGATGGGCTGGTGTTGCGGTAGGAAAGTGAGTTTATTAACTTCTGCTTGACTTTAGCACCAGGGCAGGGCTCTTGAATGACAGCCCTGAAACCCTCAGAGCAGGACCAGAGGGGCAGATAGGCATTTAGGCATTGCTTCCATCTGGCACCAAGGGATTGCCCCTAGAGGCAAGGGAGGGACTCATGGCTCCCTGACCCATTCATTAGCCTCTGCCAAGGTTGCCAAAAGGAGAGGACAGTTGTGATTGTGGGCTTTTCTTTGCAGCGTGGCCACCTCTTCATTAGAGGCCAGCCAGATCTTCCCTCTTCTCTTTTCTCAGTGGACTAGAGGGGAATGGGCGAGAGTTTGGATGTAGACCTCCACTGTTGGGCGCATCTCTGATCGATCTCTGCCCGGTGCCTTTGTTTAACTGAGTGGAGGCTGTTCTGGGCCTTGGCATCTTCCATTCTTGCCCACCTGTCCATTGAGTTTGAATTTAGAGGAGTCTGCGGCAAGTCTCCCATCTGTAAAACGCCAATGAAAGGGCTTGCATCAGTCTGAAACTGGGCCGAGCCATACTGGTTTGTGTCCCTGCGCTGGTGGGAGGAGGTTTCATGGACACACATGGTGACATCAATGCAAATACCCGCAGGCAAGACACGTCCTGAGAGTCTCTCCTATTTACCTGCATCTGTGTAACCCGCTGATCCATCAGCTCTACATTGGACCCAGAATTGAAGTGCATCTAAACCCTGTGTGCTCTCAGAGACCAGGAGACTGAAAAAGCTACTAAGAGGATGCTGTGAGCAACCTGCATATAGGTTACACCACCCCGCGCTTGGCCGACAGCGCTGCGTGGAAAAAAGCCACCCTTGTAACTGGCATGGCTGTGCCCGGGGTCCTGCCATCATAATTTAACCTTCCTTAGGACCTTGTTTAAGCTGCCCTAGCGCAAGAAAGCTGCATCTTCTCTAGGGCAGTATGGTTCGACCTGTAAGCCCTGGTAAGTGTAGACAGGCCACCAGGCTGCCATAGGGTGGCACAAGAGTGTCAGTCGATCTGAAGTCGCGTCATGAAATTTCTGTAAGAGGGAGTTAACCTTAAAGTACCTCATCCCTTATCTCCGAATCTGGACTCGGTGTATATTCGTCACCCAGAAGGAGCTGGTTCCCAGCAGTAGAAATCACATGCTCTGTCACACATCAGCAAAAGCAATCTTCAGGGCTGCGTGTGTGTAAAATAAATAAATTAACAATAGTGCTGGCTGTTGGCCCAAGCCAGTTGTCTCCAAACACCTGGGAATTTTGGATCCTGACTTTGTGACTCTGTCCGAAACAATTTCTCCTCTAGAAACAGCATGCTTCCAACATTGGCCGCTATGCTGCAGCTAACTCCATGCTTTGATTATAGTTACAGGATTGTTTTAACCATATCCATCCTTGGTTTGGCACTTAAGATGCGGTGATTTAATAAGCACCGACTGACGTTTCTATATGGAGAAGAGAATGGGCTGTAATTTGGGAAGGCAGGGAAGAAAAGGTTTTGGGGGAAATAATATTTCTCTTGGGTTCGAAAGTCCTCCTGCCCTGGCTTGCAAGGGGTTAAGAGCATTTTCTGTATTTTATTTCTGAACTCAGGCTAATGAAGCAATCCACTCTGAACAGGTCCTGGCTAACAGAGACCAACCTCTCCCCAGGGCACTGCCAGAGCTTTAATTGGCTCAATAAAAACTTGATGAAGATGTTATCGAAAGCTGGGGAACTTCTCGGCTTCATTAAAGCAAGGGCCAGGAACAATGTTTTATTGTATCGTTTCCATGCTTTCCTGAGTCTACATAGATGTAGGGAGCACTTTAGTCTCAGCTCTGATGCTATTGATCGTTTGGAAAAAAAAAATGTTTTATTGTACTGTGATTGAGATTAGTGCCGGGGAAGGGTGCTGGATTAGGGCCCCAGAGAAAGAAATTCTTCCAGCCATATAGCCACTGCATGCATACGGCCTCCCCCTCTCTTTCTCTCTCTCCATAGCGAATGCCACAAAGCAGTCAGCAAGGGTCTTGCGCTCAGAAAGGAGGAGTAAAATGCAAGCTGTTGCTCTTTTGCTCCGTCCCACGTATACAACAAAGCCAAGCGGGAGTAAAACCTGCCTTTCTCTGCCTCCGTTTGCCCAGGTAGAACCAACGCTACACAGGGCATGGCTTGAAAGCACCAAATCTAACCTACATCTTAATAACCTCCCAGGGCTTGCTTCGCCTCATTTGCATTGACGTAATGCCACTCCACTGATGTTAGCGGAGTCCCTATGCATTTAACTTAACAGGTGTGAAATTGGTAAGACATGCTGTTCAGGGGAAAAACACCCCAGATCAAAGAGTGGAGGTTGCTGCTGAGCTGACTGAACACTTCATCGGGATGTGCTCGGGCCGGGGGTACAGAACACGTTGTTCAGCGTTTATACTATTGTGAACTTTTTACGGGGCAGGGAGAGAGAAACATTTCCAGTAAGCCAAGGCGATGGTTTACTTCTTTTTCCCCTCTTCTTGGCCAGAACTTTAAAAGGGCTCAGGATGCTTCATATTCTGTGATTTATAGAGGTTTCTTTCCCCCCCACTTTCCTGCCTCTACAAACAACTTAACAATGACCTGGTCAGAGGTCAGTTTGTGGCAAGGTGTCTGGTCCAAGTTAGCCAGCTTTTGAATGTTAGCAGAAATGCGTGACAAGATGGGGGAAAAGGCAACCACATAAAGTTTGATGCAGTTGAAGCATCAACAGGGCTGAAAGCTGAGGCCAAGGGTGAAAAATATTTTCTGTTTTTGACTTTCCATGCTTCTAGCAGTCGTTTCCTTGGCTGTACAAGTTACTCTCGAAAATGTTCTGCAATTAAAGTTTTGAATGCTTCAGAAGTGTGGTTTTGACCTATTGCTCTAGATCAGGGCTGGGCAATTATTTGGGTCCACGGGTCACAGGGGAGTTTTGGTGAGCTGTCGTGGGCTGGGGCAGAACGCTCCCCACCTCCTTCATGCAACAGCGCACCAAAACTTCCTAAGCAGCCCCATCCTGTCCGCCAGGCCGGGACCCTGCCCAGGTGGGTCCCGGCTGGTTTCATGGAGACCCTGGGATTGTGGAGTGGTGATCCACGCCCCACGCGCCCCTGCCCGCAAAGCCAGCACCTGCTGCAGGGGCATGGGGGCTGCAGAATATGGCTCTGCCCCTATTCACCCACTCGCCTACCTGTCCCACTCCCAGACACCATTCCCAGTCCGGACCCCATCCCAGCTGAGCACAGAGCAGAGCCGTGCATGCGCTGCCCGCATGCCCCTCCGATGGGCACCATTTCTGTAGGTAGAGGTGTGCAGGGAGCAGATCGCAGCTCTGCCCTGGGACCCAGCCCAAGCTGTCCCCACAGCTACAGCATGCCCCAATATCTCTTTCTTTCTCTCTCCTGCTCTGTCCCTGCACCTACAGCATGCCCTGATCCACAGCATCCCAGCCCCTTCCACAGCTTACACGGGTCCTCTTGCATGCTGGAAGCAGCACTCAGTGGCACCGGCATCAGCTGTGGACACTACTGGCAAGTTCCTAGCAGGGCTTGGGGTGACTGCCCAGGACCACAGGTGATGCACTGATGCAGCAGCATCAGCTGAGGACCTGGGAGGATACCCCGGTCTTACCTGACCCTGCTAGCCATGTCCACAGCCGATGCCATTGCTTGCCCAGTGCCGCTTCTGGTGTGCGGCGTGGGAGCTGCTGTAAACTGCGGAAGGGGCCAGGACATGCCTGGCACAACCCAGCAGCTGGAGCCACGGCTCCTGATGGGCTAGATCCCGTGACTTTGTGCCCAGGCTGGATACAATCAGTTGGAGGGCTAGATCCAGTTCACAGGCCATATTTTGCTCACTCTGCTCTAAATCAGTGGTTCTCAGCCTTTTTTTTTTGTACCAGGACTCATTGGTAAACATCAGTGGGTAGTCCCAACCCAGTGCCCCAGCCCCCCAGTGTGCAGGGTGGGGGGAGTCAAGCAGCCCCTCGCAGGCTGTAGCTCTGCCCGCCTGCAAGTGAAAAGCCACGGTTTCCCACACGTTTCTCCTTTAAAGGAGAATCCATTTTTAAAGTTTGTTGATCCATTCTGAAAGTTGGTTTGCGACCTTTTCATATATTCTTGCAGCCCACTTTTGGGTTGCAACCTGCAGGTTGGGAAACGCTGCTCTCGATGATCCCTCGTGTAAGGATGGGTTTGTGGTTTAAGGTACAAGAAGATGGACATTGAGAGAGGTAGGAGCACTGGCCTTGGAAGACCTAAATTTTCGGTGTTGCTATGCCACATATTCCCTAAGTAAGCTCGGCCAAGTCAATCTCTTTAAACCTCATCTCCCCATCTATAAAATGGAGATAATTATATTGCCCTACCTCAGAAGGTGTGTTAAACACATTAAAGACTTTGAGGGACTCAACTACTATTGTGGTGGAGGCTGTATCTAAATACATTGCTGGGGCCTCAGCAAGTTGTTTTAATCTCTACTCCTACTACATTAAGCTGGAGGTAAATGTGCTAAGGGATGTGGGGGTGCTTGGACAATGTGGTGGTTTACTTAAATATAGAGGCATCCCCTCCTGCCTAGGATACTGTGTCTACTAAAGGGAAGTCTACGCTGCAAGGTGTCCTTCAAAAGTCTGCATTGTGCCAAGGTTCTGCCTAGATGGACCATTGCAAGTTGAAGGAATATCATAGGATACATGTGCACTGCAGAAGGGATTAAGTAAATTGTGTGCGTCTGCTATTTTATCTTGGCCGGCACCTTGCTTTAGGTAACCTTGAATGGAACAAGGAAAGATATTATTGTAGATAATAAAGCACCACAGTGGCTTAACGTGGTATAAGAACTTAAAGCTACATGGGTCGCAGCCAAGGTTTAGGTGTCGTGTCTTGTAATGAAGTACTCCACCTATCTGGTGTTTTGCAGGAAATGGAGCATGTCAAGTTTGATAAGGCACAGAGAAGTCGTGCTTGTTCAGAGTCACTCGAGAGACTTCTGAAATACTGCTGAGGTGTTTTATATTTAAATGGCTTGGCAGTATACTTGTAATGCTGAGTTTAGTGTAATCTTAAAGTTTCAGGTAGAAGTAGAGGTCTTGACTTCCCACCTCTAGCTCCAGTGGATGGTTGACACCAAAGAGTATGGTGGTTTTGCACAGGTGGAAAATTGTGTGATCACCTGGCCTCACAGATGATCTATATATCGTTCAGAATATGTTTCAGAGCCATCGTTACCTGGGAGGCATAGATATGCTTGCATCTCCTGTGTTGGACATCCCTTGGTCTCATCTGCCTTTTTAAACGCCCATTGCCTGGAATGTATTTAAATTGTCCCAAGAGGTTCAGGTCTCCACTTCTGGGTGGAGTACTCAGTAGCTGTTCATGGAAAGAAGGGATGAGGTTTTGCTTTAGGGTTTGAAAGCTTTCATTTTATCCCTTGCAGACCTAGATGAGACTCCCGCTCGAGATCACAAATGCAATTCTCTCGGTCATCTTGGGGCTTACCTCATGCAGGGTTGCAGTGGTTTAAATCAAAGTGTGATCACAGAACTGTTCAGGCTGGAGGGACCTGTAGTCCATCTCCCTTTCCAGAGATGGGATCAGCTAGTCCTAAACCATCTCTGATGGATATTTGTCTAGCCCATTCTTTAAAAGCTCCCATGAGGGGAATTCTTCAACCTCCTGAAATAACCTGTCCCAGGACTTAACTATCCTTCAAGTTGAAAAGATTTTTTTGTAATCTCTGATTGTAGCCTGACTTTCTGCAGATTCATGACTACTACTTCTCCTGCTCTTGGTGACCGTGACAACAGTTGATCACCAACCCCTATAGCCACCTCTTACATATTTAAAGACTATCATCATGTCCTTTTAGTCCTGTCTTTTGCAGACTAAACAAACTCAGTTCTTTCATCCTTTCTCATAGGTCACGATTTCTAAACCTCTTACCCTTTTCCCTGCTCTCCTCTGGACTCCCTCCAATCTGCTTACATCTTTATTAGTGTGATGTCCAAATCTGGATACAGCTGAGGCCTCATCAATGCCAAGTAGAGCAAAATAATTACCTCCTGTGTCTTTGACAAGACACTCCTGTGAATACCTCCCAGACTGATGTGTTTTTTCGCAGGAGCATCGCATTGTCGACTTGTATTCGGTTTGTTGTCTGCTGTAATCCATCGCTCTTTTCCTACAAAGCTGCTGCCAAGCAGTTCAGTTGATATTTTCCTTCCTGAGTTGTACTGCTTCACTCTTGTCTTTATTAGGTTTTAGTCCATTTCTATGCTTTATCAAGATCATTTTGATTTCTAATCTTGTCCTCCAGAGCGCTCGCAAAACCCCTTCGGCTTAACATCATCCACCGCTGCGATCCGTGCACTCTCCTCCATCGTCCGTGTTATTAATGAAGATACTATATGATACCATCCCTAAGCTAACCTATAAATATGTGACTTGTTAATTGAAATGAGAGGATCCATACAGCGGTTGCACTGGCTTAACTATCTTGGCTTACACTTGTGCAGCTTTGTGTGTGGACAAGGCCTTAGGTACTCACCTTCAAGCATGAAAGGAAGCTTGACTCGTTTATCTGGCTTGGTCCTTTCCATCTGCAAGGAATCCAACAGGTGATCCACCAAACTAGTCTCGGACCAGGCAAACTTGGGACCTGTCCACCATTACCTATCCAAATCTTCCCCCCTAGTCCAGGGCTTTCATTGCAAGGCACTTGCCTTCCCACACCAGTAGCCCCCGTTGCTTTTTGTGCCATCCAACCTGATCCTCATCTCCGGGGCTTTCGTGCTCGTCTCATCTTGATGGGCCCCTTCAGCTGACCTTGGAGTTCCATCTTAAGCCCTGGTATTAAACCAGCTCTTTTTAGCAGTCACTTCATTCCTCCATCGGCAGCTATTTCAAACAGAGGACCCTTACGGCATGGACAAGTTATGCACCTCCAGACAAGAAGCCAGGACCCACTGCCTCTGCAGTCTGTCTTTGCCTCGGGCATCATCAAAGCTTTTTAACATCTGAGTCCTGGGGGGCAGTTACTATCTATTTCTGCGTTTCTCCCTAGCATGCGGAGATGGTTCAGCGATGGGCTTGTTTTTCTTTCTTTTTGGTGCTATTTCTGCATGAAATACCAGAGTGGAAATAGCAACTTATCAGCCATCCAAAATAAAACCAGCTCTGTTTGTATTTCTAAGTGGATACATTTCTACCTTGTTTCCTCTATGTGTGAGTGTCTGGTTTGGTTTGGTCTGCTCTGGGGGTCTGTCCTAAAATATTAGTCCTCTAACCGCACAAAAAAATTTACATGCGAACTGAATTCAGGTGCCACGTGGGCAGCCTTGTGCAATAAAATCTATTCGTAAGAAATATTAACTCTTAACCATCTTGTGGCCTTGGTTGTATATTTAGTGCAGTATTCTGCTTGATGGGAATGTCATTTCACCATAGCAATTTGGGTTTGAATCGCCTGGGATTTTCTGTGAATTAATTTGTCTTGCTTCAAGCACCCAATAAAATTCCCAAAGCCAAAGTAATTTGGCTCCTGGCTTTTTAATGTTGATAAATATAATTTCCACTTTCTCAGGTTTCTGCTGTGGAAGTATTGTATGCAAAAAGAAGCGTGCTCGTCAGGGAGCGAGAGGTTCTTCGCTGACTTCAGCAGACACTGGGTCAGAGATCCCATGTGGGTAGAGCAGTTGTCCAGCTACTAATGGGAACGTCATCGTTTCAGAGTTGTTAGGGGCTGGAAGGGACCTTACAGATGCTTGGGTCCAGCCCCCTGCACTTGGGAAGGAAAACACCGCTGGGGTCAGGTGACCCCAGCAAGCTGGGCACCAAGATGCTTTTTGAAGATCGCCAGGGTGGGTGACTGTACCACCTCTGAATTGGGAAGATGTTTCCCCCCATGAGTAAGTTATTGGGTGTTTTCTTTGCTTTCCACTGAAGCACCCAGTACTGGCCCTTTTGAGATGGAGCAGCAAGCTAGATGGGTCCTGGTGTGGTCCAGCTGGGCAGCTCTTCCCAACCCATAGCGGAGCCGCTCATTCTGGGATAGTAAAAGGCTCTTCTTAGCAGAACTGATATGATTCGACTTTCCTTTTCTTCCTCTCCTCCACTTTGTGTCCCCTTTCCCTGTGGCTTCCCTGCTTTTCCCCAGCGCCCCACAAAGACTGTTCATCGAGGCGGTGGTAACCACTCCGCATCAAATGCCACGTGCAGTCTTTCAGATGGGAAAGAGATGGGGGCAGCGGGCACGCAGCAGCTGTTCCTGCAACACAGATAAGGGTAGCGCTTGGGTACCTTCTGGAGATCGGTCTGCGGCTGCAGGGGCACCTTGGCACAGAGGGAGCGGAGTGAATCTGGGTCATTCTTCTCCTCTGCCCCTGCATTCAGCCTCCAGGTTGGAAAGCATCGATAGACTGTAATGAATTAAAACCCCTCAAGCCTGTGTTTATGCAGTCACAAGAGCTGTGCCTTGCAACCATTTGCATGATCAAAACAAATAAATGTATGCCTGAGATTTATGAGTGTTACTTAGGCACTGCTGCCTGATTATGGGGCTGTTACAGCAATAAATGAACTGTGTCCTAAAAAGGGATGAGGCAGGTCATTTGCACTGAACAGTCCAGTGATTTTTCCCTTCTTGTTTTGTTCATGAATGTGCTCTCTGTTATGTCCAGTTTGCTGTTTGGATACTTACAGGGTGCCGCCAGTCCAGTGAGAGTAATCAGTATTTGAAATTCAAGCTGCTTTAATTGGATGGAGTCACATATTATGTTTCTGTCTGCTGACTGAATGAAAGGTATGCCTGCGCCCAAAAAAAAAAAAGCCCTTGTGATCTTAACTCAGGTTGGCTAAACTGAAGTAGCTAGCTCAGGTTAAAATAACAGAGAAGACAAGGTAACTTGACTTTTAATTTGAGGTTGCAGGGTAAGTTCAAGCCACAGAATAAGCCTGAGGCTGAATTCAGATTGCAAACCCAAGGTACCTTGCCTTCACGTTAGCGAGGTCACTTAGTTAACTTGGATTAGCCGACCCAAGTTAAAAACATGCTTTTTGTTCAGCATAAACGTACTCCCACCTCTCAAAGTGAAAAGTGTGGTGCTGATGCTTATAACTCCAAATTCACATTTCTTAAACATTTACTTAAAAAAGTAGCTATTTGGGGCATAAGTCCACGCTCATTTGTGCTTGCCTTTCCACAAGCACATACCAGTCCGTGAGTAGAGTAGAGAAAATTAAGTCTGACTAAACATTCAGTTTAATACCTCTAAGTATATTCTTGTAACGTGTACTGAGGTTTAACCCTACGTCTGTGAACTTCTGTCATACACTGGGATAATGTCCAGGCTAGGATGTATCTGTTAGTTAATAGGTTGTAAACATAGCCTTGTCCTTAGAATAGGCAAAGTTTAACACCATAAGAAGTGCATGTGTTGGTTGTGGTTAGTTTAGCATGACCGGCTAGCACAAGTTTAAAGGCGGTAAGGCAATGCTGATGCTACAGCCAGACCTGTGTTTAAGCCAACAGGTTTTCAAACAGGACCAGTTAGTCTAGGCAGGGCTCATATTATCTTGCTTTGTAAGGACGATAGAAACCTGGCTTTTGGTCCCAAGAACATACTCAGATGAAAGCCCTGATTTTATTGCAATCCAAACCAAACCATTACTTACTAGAGGTTTGTCTATCCTTACTCCGTCAAATCAGTGACAGCCATCCAGCCACCCCATTTGCCCAAAGGCGTCCTAGAAACAGGCTCTGTCTGAGCACACAGTCCCACAGCAAATGAAGGTGTGGGTTGTGGCAGACACTCACATATCCACACTAGCTTAATCTCATTAACACGGGTACTCATAGCAGTGAAGGTGTGTCAGCAGGGGCTTCGGCGTGATTAGCTATTAAGCTACACAGGTAAGCTAGCATGCATTGCAGTCCCATCTTTGTGCTGCTCTGTGGCTGTATTGAGAGAAGTTCCAGAGACCTTTCCTGCCTCTTAGCACTAGCACCCTACTGATCGTCTTTTATTTTCTTCTCGGTTTCCTCTGCGTGTGCACGTACTGAAAAGTACCTAGAAATGGATAGGCAGGCAGATAAACTATTTAGAACATCAAGGAAGAAGTACAGTGGGAAACAGTCGAGTTATAGCCTTATTCTTGACAGCCACTCGTAGCACCTGTAGTTCTTGCTGCTCTCTTACCTTGCAGCGTTTCTATTCGTGCCACTCTTGTTGAGTACATTTGCATGGGGAAGCGGGCTAAGCAGGCCTTGGCTTGAATGCCCAGCCTGAGAGGAATGCAGACAGTCTGGCAGAGTGCAGGTTAAATAAAGTTTGCCTTGGCAGAGCCTGTGTTCTTGGATGTACTACGAGCCGCTGGGGCGTAGTGGTGACGGAATTGCAAGCATGAGCGTGAGCTGCCAAGTGGGCCGGCTCTTTGGATGCTGCTGTCTGCAGGGACTCTTGAAGGACTGGAGAAACTGCAGTTTCTTCTCCCACCCCGGATAACACTCGACTGCTCTTTGTAGAGGCAGGGACAGAGTAGAGATGGGGCTGCAAATTTCCCAGATCAAGCCGTACTACGTCCTTCTCTTCAACGCAGTGGAGCTGAGACTTGGTTCCCTTGAACTTGGTTCAGCTTTCAGTTCCCCCAGAGCTGTAGTGCATCACACACTACAGAAACACTTTGAGAGGCAGCGAGAGCTTGGAAGTCCCTGTCTGACTGACAGCAGTGGTAACTGCTGTTACTTGAGAGAGTGGTTTAATGTCTTGGATGCTGGGTACCTGCAGTTGATTTAGTAACATTTCCTGGCCAGCGTGGCTGGTGCCAATGCCTGCTTTTGCAGCAGCTGCACATGCCTCTCAGCCCTTATGTGGAGCGACATTCCCCTGGGCACAGCCTCAGGATTTGCAGGTCGTTACCGTATAAAGGGCGCAGTCCTGTCACAGCAGGAGGGCCGGCAAGACATGTTATTGGCAGGTTCATCCTTTGCTTTTAATGGATGTGCAGCGCAGAGCATTGGATGCGACATGCAATGATTTCATGACTTTCTGGTGATGGAGTTGAGCAGAACTGTAAGAGATGCAGGGGGTGGGGAACAGGCCAGTGAGATGGATAAAAAGAACCACATCATTCACACCTCTCTGCCCTAGGTGTTTATGGCTTTGATCTCCAGAAGGACCTTGAATAATTCCCTAGGGTCTCCAAGCTAGTTTCACCCCTGAGCACCTTCCCTTGAACCTGCCTTGGCTTTTCTTCCCACTCCACCCCAAGTGAGAGCTGGCCTCGGGCACAGGCAGACCGATCCCTGAACACACTCTCTCCCTGCCTGCTGCCACCCAGGACCCGGGCTGCTTGCAGCTTGCCAAACACAGGCATTATGCTTATCTAATTTGATGACATGAAAAGCACAGCCCGTGCTCCCTCGGACAGAAATTGCTAAAAAGTGACTGGCTCTGCCTATGTTTGCCTGTCTGTAAAATGGAATTAATAAATTCTACCTGGATCGCAGGGGTGAGGAGGCTGAGCTAATTAACACTTGAGGAAGCGGCTGTGATATGCTGCAAAGAGCACAGGACCTTATGAAGCCTGTTGAGCTGTTTCCCCTGTCTAGGAGTCTTGCATTGGTAGGAGGTACATGGGGGAATGCCGCTCTTCTCCTGTTTGATGCCGCTCTCTCTCCCTAGATGGTTAGAAGTGCAGGTGGCCAACCTGACCGGCACTCAGCACTGGGTCCACTACCTCCGGGTGCTGCAGGAGTCCATCTGGCCAGGAGGATTCTTACCGGTGGTGCCGAAGCCAGCCAGGACCCAGGCGCAGAAGAAGGCAGCAGCAGAACAGGCCTTGCAGAGCCTGATGGGAATACTGCCTGGTGAGTTTGCCACCGCACAAGGGCTGCTAGCCACAGCATCAGGTTAATAGCCACAACCTCTTTTGAATAAGGCAGCGTTAGTCTTAGGAATCTGTTGCATCTCTTGTTAAAGCCTCCCTTTTATTAACTCAAGGAACAGGTGCAAAGGAGACGCCTGGAGCCAGTCTCTTGTGTACTGCGGGTGTTGTACACAGCGTGGGGGGTTACACGCTGCATGAGGGTACAGCCAAATGAACCGGAGTTTTGAAGACTTGACGGCCACCATTGGGAACAGACCCAGGCAGGGACTACCCCTTCCCCTCTCCTCGCAGCAAAGGTGCATTTGGCATTAAACGATTTGAAAAATAGCACCTCTCTCTGCAGTTTTGACACCATTATCCACCACGCTATAATTCACGTCCCAGCATATGCATTATGTTATGAATGGCCCATGTATGAAACTGCTGCTAGTGCCAGAGGTAGTCTCAGATAGTCTTAGCCCTGAGTGACTCAAGTCATCTCAGATAATTCGCACTAGCTCCTCAGGAAACAGCAGTGATGTGAGAGCCTCCAGTCTGGCATCTCCTCGATATGAGCTGTCTGGTTTTGTGCCCTCTGTATTGATGATTTACTAGGTGATGCATTTCCCTCTGAGCTACTCATTAATGAATTGGTGTCTCAGGATTCTGTGCTGCAAAAGTACCATCCTTCAGAGGAGGCTGCAAACAGAGGTCTTTGCTGTTTATCTTTGAAGAATTTCGGGGGGGTGGTACTTTTCCTTCACACTCAACCTCATAAGCCCTGGTGTCCTGGCCAGGTGGTCATCTCTCACATTACCATCTGCCAGCATCTCATCCTGTGATTCTGTATGCTTGAAAACAGCTGCAGCGGAATCCCTCTGTGAGTAATTTATACAACACTGTACCATTAGTATTTATTATTTGCATTACCATAATGCCTAAGAGCCCTCTGTGTCTCTGTGAGGAAGGGCATTTTCTGCATATGTTGTTTATTATTACTAGCTAGCAGCTTTCACAGCAGCCTGGAAGCCATCTCCCACATTTCGTTCTGGAACTGGATGTCATTTTGATATTCAGGCTGAGCTTATGGCATGTTTATTTTTTTGGCACTTCTGCAATCAGAGGACAAATCCGTGTCTTTGGCTAATTGATTAATCTGTTGCCAAAGTCCTTTTTGCAGCCACTGCATAGAAGTCCATATGTGAGGTAAGTTTGCTCTGGATTGCACATTGACCTTTAAAACCTGTGTCTGTCTCTGATGTTAACAGACATAATCCTGGAAATCCTGGGGACAAGCAAATGTCAACTGACCTGGAACTTGATACTTGAGTCTCTGCATCAACCCACCATGAACAGGTAATGTTGGTCATGGGCCTCTCTTAGCTTCTTCCCCTGTGGGGAGGCAGTACATTACATGGTGAGTGCCTTTCATGTCTCAGTAGTTGGGAAGTTTTAAATGAAACTTCAGAGATGGGAAAACTGGAAGAATCCTTCAACCTGGTAGGATCTCTCACGCAACTTCAGAACAACAAACCAGTCAGTGCGATCAGAGTTTTCTTAACAACTCTTCTGACTTAATTGATGCACATGTCGTGAGAGGAAACCAGATCAAGTCATGGGTTGTCCCTTTGTCCAGGGAAGTATACATATGTATGAGCGTGTTTGACATCTATGAACACACGCACCATGCAAGCAGAGAGCAGTAATCATATCATACACTGTAGAAATGAGAGACAAGCACATATTTTGTACATGAAGCCCCCTTGCTGTTTTTCCTTCACTAATCCTTCTCTGAGATTTATTCTGCTTTTCCAAACTACTCGGTGTCCAACGCTCAGCACTTTGAAGAGGAAACACATTAGTTACGATTGAAACATTTTCTCTTCCTCTTCCCGCGAGCGGGATTTGCCATGTGTACGTACCCTAGATGGATGCTGTAGCCCCTAATGAACACTTTGTAGCTGGGAGCACACCTCACATATTTCAGGGCTTGCTTTTATGTGCTGGAAGACTTGCCAGACTCAACTGATGGGCCTGTTCTTTCTCCTTTGTGTGTTTCAGGCACCTGGTTTTCTCCTTTTTAGATATCCTGCTGGAGGTTTTGATCCTTGACGACTCCAGTGAGGAGCCCAAAACCACAGCTGTAGCTCCCTCAGTCTCTAGCCCTCTTGAGAGAGGAGGCGTTGCACCTCACTAGCTAAGCTCGGTGTTGCCAGTAGTAAAGTGAGAAGAACCCACGAGCATCAGCTGATTGTCATTCCATGTCTGCTGCACAGGTCTGGGAGCTTCTTAAGTGACCTCTCCAACCAGTCCTTAAGTGGAGCTCCTTTCAGGCTTCTCCTTGCTGGCCAGGTGACTAGGTCTAGCGCAACGGAGTGGAGATGCCGGTGTGCAACGCACTGCTTGTTCTATCACATGTATGACGGAGAGTAAGGAGCTCTCTGCCGGAAGGTGCTTAATTCCCGTTGGGGTGGGCAGTCTGCTAAGCAGCCACTATTGCTAGTTGTAAGTCCGCGCCCTGCATGTCTGAACAGCCCTAACCTGGAATGATGGGCGACACATGAACTTTGCTTCCACGGCTGGAGGATCTGGCATGGGCATCCAGACATGTTGCTGCGGAGAGCTCATTGACTCCCACCAACGAGCAAAGAGAAGAAATACAACTCTTGTTACTACTGACCAAATCCCCCATTTTGCTCTTCACTGGACAGAGGTGGAACCCTACTTCAGTTCTTCCGATGAAGGAAAGTTGTCCGAGATGGAGGAATTCCCCATCCCGTCTCCCAGAAGAGGTGAGATGCCTGAATTAACAGGAGAGCGGAGGAAGCCTGGCTCTAAAGACTCCCTCCCTGAGCTGCTGTTCTCGGTGTCTTCAAGCACATTCCATGCTTAGTTCTTGCTTTGATCTGCCCGCTTAGCCTGAAGAAAGGAGATTCGGAGAGAAATATTCCCCTCTCCTGGATAATGAAGTGGAATATCCTACGTGGAGATACTGGAGAAATGAACATGGCCCCAAACCGTGTCCATAGCCAAACAGCACCATAGACTCTCCAGAAACCTCTCCCTGGGAGCTCAAAAGTGATGACAAGTGCCTGGCTTGCCTTAGGGGTTAGGGAGGTTTCATAGTCATCACTCAAAGACCATCTCTCACTGCCCAGTCTGACAAGGGAAGAGGTTGCAGTGTCCCGTAAGTGTTCCTGGGTGACAGGACAGGCGAGCAGTGGCCTTCCCTGACCTTCACCAGCGTATTTCTCCTTTTGATTCGTGTTATCTATGGTGCTGCTCACTTGGAAGGCGCAGGCCACTTTGTGCAGAAGAGGAACTGACCCATATAAGGCACACGGGTCAGTAAATGAGCTTCTGAGCATAAGCTCCATAAACTCCTTTGAGCGTTGTTGAGGATATCGTACAGATTTTGCTGGTTGTGAAGGGGAAGAACAGAGCAAAGGGCATTAGGACTCCGGGTGTCTGTCTCTAGCTCTGCTCAGCTACATGACCACGAGTAAATTATTGAGAGAGGCACTATTTTCAAAGTGGTTAGAGATCAGGAATGCTATAGAAATAGCATACAATGGTACTGCCTCTGTATTGCCTGGTAGAGTCTGCTGCCAATGCACTACAGGCTTCGGGGGCTTGCTGCTGCCCAGCTGCGAATTAACGTCACAGCAGGTGAGCTAGTGCCATGAACAACAGCAAAGCCAATTGTTCTTCCTCCAGCTCACAAGCCACCTTTAATTAGGGCATGGGTCACAGTGTGGACAGCAACAGATTTATTCATCCAAGAGGCTGTTTCTGCCTGTGATTCTCTGCAGTTTAATGTGGCTATCAGGCCAGACCTAGCAAGAAAAAGTCTAGAGATAATCACAGCTGGGAGTCCCTGTTACAAGATCTCCCAGGACATTTGTTTTCTGTATAACAGGGAAACGGAGCTGAAAGGGAAATGTCACGCGGGGTTTGGTTGTAGTGGCATGTCGCGGCAGCCCGGTACTCCTCAAACAACCGCGCTAGAATCGAGCATGCTGCATTATTTTCGCTGTAGGAACTTTTGAACTGGGAGACACTTTAAGACAAGCACATGCATCCTTGAAGGCAAAAACCCTACCGATGGGCACTGTCTCCCCTACGTATATCTAATCTCATGTGTGTATTTATTGCGTTTGTCTGTGTATCAGTCTGTCTTGCTGGTGAAATGCTGAGAGGGATGGGATTAATGCTTACACATGCCAAAAAAGTCTAAATGCTAATGAGGGAGAGATGACTTGTGAGAGGGTTCGCATGAGCCCCAAAACTAAAGGGAAATCCTGTGAGATCAAGCAGATTGGGGGCTGGCTATGAGAATATGCAATATCAGTAATATCTTTTAGGGAGAAAAGTGGCCTCTTAGTTGGAAAGGGTGAAGGCCCTTCAGTTGGGTTGTTGGAGAGAGATTTGGGCACAGCAGGTGCTGTGGAGGGCCATCCCACAGGGGCAGAAGAATGGGACTGGAAGGTGATGGCTATAAGCCCTTTCTGTTTCCAGTTTCTCCTCTTGGTCATTGGGTACAGGAGGTGGTTTCGCGTCTCTTGCCCATAAGTTTGTTTTGCAGCCTGTCCTGACCGGTCTTGCCTGAGTGGAGAGAACAAGAGGCTGGAGGAGAAGGGCCCATCAGCCAAGGCACAATGCAAAAGTGCTGGGCTTAGTGCTCTTTAATCTAGTGGCTCCCCTGGTTTTTTCCGGTCTGCTTCTTTGAGCTCATTTCCATTACTGTGACCTCTGTTTTTGGATATCCAGTCATAACCCAACACATGCCAGAGAAAACACTGTAAAAAGGCTGTTTGAAGGGAAGGTTGAGCTAGGCACTAACTGCAAAGCAGGTCTGCCACTCTACACATGGAAGAGGGTCTAACACTTGCCCTCCTCAAAGCCACCAGCAATAGAATTGGGAAGCAGAGGGTGTGAGCCAGGGCAGCAGGGGGAGGGGAGGGGAGGGAGGGAGGGGTTCAGCTTCTAACGTCCCTGTCTTGAGCTGTGGCACAACTTGAGTGAATTCGTTTTCATTCCTCCTAATAGAAATAGCAAGAGATTTCCTTTGGTGAACTGCGATGTGCAGAGCTGAAGAGTGTCAGCTACCTACTGCTGTACTGCATTGCTGCTTTGTCTTTACACTGTGCTTATGCCTTTCATCCAGGGATCTCAAAACACTCTGCAGACTTGAATTCAGCTCTGGAGCTCGCCTGCCTGGTAAAGTGATAGTATTATGTCTACGTTTGCTTGGGAAGGTGCTGAAGCAGAGAGAGGTGCTTTGCTTACATTCACTTTGTGATTTTGTGGCAGTCAGGAATAGACCCCAGGAGTCCTGAACCCAAGGCCTCAGGTTTAACAATTAGACATAACCCCCTTTCGCTGAGAGGGACACCTCAAAACACAGTTTCCATCCCATTCCTCTACCCTTAACTGTTAGATTCAATCCTCCAACTCCCTATTTCTCTCCTTGAGAAGACCAACAATCCCTCAAAATATTCTGTCTGTTGTGTGAAAATGACAAATTCAGCTGGTTGTGACGCTCCTTGCCGGCCCCAGTCTGTATTTTTGTCTTTAAGGAACACGAATCACAGTTAGAAGATAAAGATCCTCTTCAAGTTCCCATCTTTTGCAAATGCAATCCAGTTGGGGAAAAGCAGCTTCCTAGAATCAGCTGGCTTGAGCTGAAAGTTTTACTTATAATTGAAAATCACAAATAATACTTTTGTAATAATACTTTGTATAAGTCACATGAGTATGGGACTGAGAGCTGCTCAGGTGGGGCAGGCATCAGACCATGCCTGAGAGGAGCTTTATCGATGAGCTCTTGATCGTGTAAAAGAAAAAAATAAGCAGTGGTGTCCAGCGTGACCCACATGAGGAAGCGATCAAGTGGACACATTGCTGTACCCAGGAGATGGAGTCAGTTCCTATCTCTGCCACTAACCCATGGGGTGACCTTAGGCAAATCACTTTACCCCACTGCGCCTGTTTCCAATCCTACCGTGCTTCTGTTCAGACTGTAGGCTCGGTTTCTTGGTAGGCGCAGCACGTAGTACAATGGGGCTCTGACGTTAGTTAGAGGTTCTAGGCTCTACTGCAATGTGAATAATGATCCTACGCCCAGAAACATGTCAGTCACTCGCAGAAAAATGACAGCTCTACACTTAACTAAGTACAGAACGTGCACCAAATCCCCACATACAAAACGTCTCTGTCAATTCTTTGTGCTCTTCATTTTGTATAAAAGTACTGCAGCTAATCCTTCTGTAGAACAGTGCTGTCTTAAGGAGCTGTGTAAAATAAAATCCTGCACCAAATAGTTGTGACTTGTGTCCTCATTGTGGCTGCATCTAACAATACCCTGTCTTAAAATGTATTTCTGCTCTTGGATTGGAAATGCGTACTGGCTAACAAGCGTCCCTATAAAGCACCTGCTATGAAGACGGAAGGAAGTAAAGGGGTGGGGTGGGGGGATGACAAGAAAAGGGTGAGAAGTGATGGAGGATGCTGTTGATAGCTTTTACTGCAAAATCATTAGGAAGCCAATCTTTTCAGAGAGGAGGGCCCAATAGTTTGGAGTTGGACAGAACCACCAGCCTTTGTTATGCAGATATTGGCCACCGGGACCAGAGAGAGAAAAGGTTGCCCTGTTCACCAATTCAAGCACCTTTATGTGGTGATGATAGTTGGAGCTGGCCAAAAACAATTACTGGCAAAGAATTTCTTTTCCAAAGCTGGCTTCCTGGTTTGATAAAAACTTTCAAGTTTTCTTGGAAAAAAACTACCTTTCCCTCCCCAAACGTTTGTCAAAACGTCCAAAACAAAAAAACGCCCCCAAAACATTAAGAACAAATGTTATTTGCTTTTCTTTTAAAATGTTGACTTACAGTAAAATGCTTTTTCTTTACTAGCCCTAATATAATCTGCTTTTCCCTAGGGCTTCCTTCAGGACAAAACTGAGTTATTTTGCAAACAAGCAAGCTAGCGTTGCAGTGAGAGTACCAGGAAAACACGGCATGACATTAGTGCTGCTTGCAACTTGCATGGAAGGTAAAAGAGCTTGGCAAGCAGGATGGACAGCAGGCGTGCTTGCTCTTCGCCGTGTGCTTGCTCCAGAAGGGCAGTGGTAGCAGCTAGTCGTTCAGTCCCTGGTGTACTGGTTACGAGGAAGACCAGCACCCAATCTGTGCTTATCTGAGACTTGAACTGGGGAACCTCCAAAGCCAAAAGCCTGACCAGCTGCCATCTGAGTCAGGTAAAGTTTGCAGTAGATTTTGTAGCCTCTCTGGATTAGACAGGAATGAGGGCACATGAGACGCCAGTGATTTACACGTGTCCATACCATTTTGTTCTAGTTGTACTATGCATTTTTCGATTGCTTTGCTTCTCATTTGCTATCTACTGGCCCCCGCATCTCAGGGTCGCTAGTGATCGGAGCCCCCCTACAGCTGGCAGAACAGTTTGAAAAGCTGTTGGGGGTGAAAAAAAGTACAGGAAAGCATATAAATAGAGTCCAGTGACAGAAGGGACCTATGCTGACTCATCTTTCTTATTTCACGTAGACCTTCAAAACCCCTAGGATTGCCACTGCCAAAGAGGTTTGCCTTGGTATTTTACCCCAGAGAAGGGAATCTGGTAAGGCCAGCAAAAAGAAGGAAAAATGCAAGAAAAGTAAAGTTCCAGTTAGGGATTAAAATCACATTATACTGAAAAAAAAAGGAAAGAAACCTTATACAACTAAATGCTTGGGTCATATATTATTCTAGATTAACTTTGCCACAGAAAGATCCCATATGGTCTATGAAATCCATTACCTACAAGTAAGTGAACATTTGCACAGCACATGACGTGGGCTTAGCTGGTAGAGCCAAGTTCCCTTCCATAATATCCACCTCAGGGTAGATTGGTCCATTTCCAGTGTCAACAGCCCTCGAATTAAGTACTTATCTCTGTAGAACAGTGGATAATTAATACCAGATCAAACTAGGGGCTACACTCCAGAGGACTTGCTTATAGCTGTAGCTCTGACTGAGTGTGATTTGAATGCACACCTGAGGATTATGAATAGTAGGACATAGTTTCCTACTGTACAATACATGCCGGCATAGTCTTGCTGGAATCCGTAAGTTATGGACCTGCCCGTTATGGTGAACAATCAACAGAGCTCGTAAGTGAAGTCAAATGAGCCAAGGTCAGTGTTTGGGAGCGAGTACTGCAGTCATTACTTAAGGCTACTGGGAGTGAAGCTGATGTGATGACTCTGATATGGGCAATATCCAGCTCTAGTAATTACCTTCTTCCTGCCTTAGCACTACTCCATCTTCTGGTCTTGGCTGGATCACGCTGCCCCAATTCCTACTGAAACATGTCTATAGTGTTACCAGGAAACAGCAAACTGCCAGCGTGACTTTTGACAGCGTCCTGGATTTTTTTTTTTCCTGCATCCATAAACAGATCTTGTTTAACCAGCAAAGGCTGAGCTCAAAGACCTGGGGGATGGAAATGGCTGCAGAGGCACCTGTCCCAGGCACAGCAGAGAGGACAACAGATGTCATCCAAAATTGTGTTCTGAGATTGGCTGCTCTGTACATCTTGCATAACCCATTTCCAACCTGTATAACCCACTTCTTCCTGCAGTGAAAAGGCATGGGGAAGCCTCTTGCTGAGAGGTACTATAAGCAAATGGATGGGACACTGTTAAGAGAGACATCTAGATTTCCTTTCCAGCTCTGCCACTGGCCCACTCTGTGATCTTGGGATAACACTTTACCTTGCCATACCTCTGTTTCCCCTTAGAAGACTTGAGTGTAATTTGACTTGTCCCACTGGCTTTAATGGGAGTTTTAACAGTGCCTCCAGGCAAGTATATGTCCGTGAGCCAGTGAAGGATCAAGCTCTTTGTCTGTAAGCGCTTAGGCATAGAGACATCCTTTAATGTATGCCTGTCTCTAGCATGAAGGGACCTTGACCCCAAGATTTCATACATTTCATAGACATTAGGGCTGGAAGGGAGCTTGGAAGATCATCAGGTCCAGCCCCCTGCCCCAGGGGCAGGAAGTTAGCTAGGGTCAAAGGATCCCAGCAAGAAAAACATTCAAATGTTTCTTAAAATTGTCCAGAGTAGGTGCTTGCACCACTTCTGGAGGCAGTTTATTCCAAGCCTTGGGGGCTCGGACAGTAAAGAAGTTTTTCCTTATGTCCAGCCTGAAACAGCCTTGGAGGAGTGTGTGGCCATTTGACCTTGTCATCACTTGGGGCGCTCTGGTGAACAGGCATTCCCCGATGCTCACCCCTTATATACTTATAGGCAGCCACCAGGTCCCCCCTGAGCCTGCGCTTTCCCAGGCTGAAGAGTCCCATGGCTCATGGATCACGTGCATGGATCCCCTCTGGACTCTCTCAAGTTTTTCAAATTGTGAAA
>JAGPOW010001661.1:6919036-6979057 GCA_030014935.1 Caiman crocodilus
GATTTGATTCGGCTGGATCTGATTCGGAGATTCGGCTCTGAATTGGCCCGACCCATCCCTGCCCAGCCTGGCAGTGGCTGCCCGGCCTGCCCCAACTCCTGGCACTTGTTACAAAAAAGCCCCGACTCACTGGGGATCGCTCCCGCGCCCATCAGCACCCAGTGAGCACCAGGGCTTTTCTTTAAAGGGCTTTTCTTTAAAGTACCGAGCTGGGGCAGGCGGGACAGCCATGGCGGGGGCCGGGGGAGCGGGTAGGGGCCGGGGGGGCTGGCAGGGGTCCCCCCATGGTCCCCTCCCCCAGCCCCCCTCTTCTGCCCCTAGTACTTACCAGTTTGACATCAACTGCAGCTCCGTGCCTCAGCCACCTGGGACTGCCCGAATCATCAAAGCTCTCCAAATCTTTTCTGAACATTCAGAGAGCTTTGAATCAATTCAGACGTTTAAATTGGTCCCCTGATTCAATTCACATTCAGAGATTCGGCCACCGAATCGGGCCGAATCTCCTCCGACTCAAATCACCACCCAAAGCTTCACACAATCCTACTGGGCTCCTCCACCCCAGTGCTAGTGATGCCCTTTGATCTTTGGGAGCAGTATTTGCACGCTGCTTCAGCCCCGGACTCCCCCACAGCTCTACCAAGGCACCTCCATCTGACCAGCAGCAAGCACCAGTCCTCTTCTATGTGTGGTCAAGCACGTTGGTTAAGGTTTTCAAAAGCACCTAAGTGAATTAGGATATCATTTCCTTTGGAAAGTGAGCAGAAGTTTGGTTCTTAAATGAGTTGGATGATGTCTAAACTGTGACAGCCAGTTGTTCAGTATTGCTGCCTGGGAAATAAGGCCTGCCCACTCCTCTTACCTCTAACCCCCAACACCATGTGGGTCATCCCTGGAAAGGAGGAGGAATAGGTGCTGTGCTCAGAAACTGGGTTTTCAGTGTGGTCTAGATTGGGTGTCCCGAGCCTCTTAATCCCTGGTGTTAGTGGGGGAAGCAGGAGAGCAAGGTGGATTTCCTGAGTCGTATTACTGAGCACTGTGCTGCCGTGGTGTGGACATGCCCTTGGATTTTCTTTGAGTGTTTCCTTTCTGCAAAGCCCTTCCTGTTAATCCTGTCACAAGTTGCTGACACCACAGTCTCAGCTCACCTCAGTCCAGACTGGCCTGATGCTTGCCAGTAGAAATACTCTGTAGCTGTTGTACAGTAGGTAGCACACATTAGCCCGCTTTTGGGGGCAGGGACTATATGTGCGTATAGGGTCTAGCACCATTTGGGCAATAACTCAGCATGAATAATGACTGGCTTAGTTGTGATTGAACCAGCTGCTAGCCCGGCGTCTCCCCATCCCACCAGACCCCAGGAAGAGACCACTAACCTCGCTGCCCTTGCGATACTCAAAAATGCATGTGTCAGTTGAGCTAAGTGCCACCTCACTTCATGTGCAAAGCATTTGGCAAGGTACCCAGGGCTAATGCTTTAAAATAGGTCACTTTCTACATTACAAAGGGCTGGCTGAGCATGTCATCCTTAATGTTTTTCTGGATGGTACTGGAAGTTTCATTTTAAATGTAATCACCTTGGGATTCCTCAGAGCTTCTGATGATGTGTTAGAGGATGATCCACAGCGTACAGTGCGCAGCCATTAGAAAAGAAGGAAAATAAAACTCTGGAGAGTGTTGTGAGCTTTAACGCTCTTGGACTGCTCTTATTTCCGAGAGTTAGGATCCTGCAAAAGCATCTGCCACTGTCCTTGTATCCGAACTTCACCACCTCCTCTTGCTGTCCCAAGCCGGGGCTTGTGCAGTTTGTCTAAGATAGCTGTCATGGCAATTATCACCCGCAATGAAATTCTCATGCGGTTCCTGCCAATGCCACCCCCCGCCCTGACCTGCAGTGCCCCTTTTCCTCCACATAATTTTATCACCTCTTGTTATTTTATTCCCAGACCTCTGCAAGGGCCTGCTGGAAAACCTCCATTCTGACCTGTAGGACTTCCTGCAATTCCCATCCAAAACTGCCGCTCGGCTCTGTCAATACACCTCTGTCCTGACCTACAACTCTCCCAGTCCTGTCTCCCCACAGCTGTGCTAATGCACATCAGCCATGAACTACTGCCCCCCCCCGTTTATACCATTCCCAAGCGATGGCTACAAAACTGTGCCAAGACATGCTTGTTGTTCTGGATGGAGAACAGACTTCATCGCTTTGGGGGATCAAAAGAACCGGGGGTCAGGAGGGTGAAGAGCAAAAATGCCCTTGTCCAGAAAAGGAGAAATACAGAGTGGGGGGAAGTTTGCTGGTTAGTTTGGGCTTCTCCAAACTTGTTTTCTTCTGAGTTTTCACCTCTTTCGTCGTCTGGGACAGCATCTGGGAGCCAGAGAGAACTTGGGCAAACCTCAAAGCAGGTTAGCAACGAACTCCAGGATATGGCAGTTTCAGCCGTGTGGTTTGAACGAACGCTGCATCACTTTCCAAACAAACAACCTTTTATACCTTAATAGCTATCGCAGATGCCAGCTCCAGCTCACGTCTTTCCAGGCATCCGCCTGGGCAGACGCTGCACGCGAGCCAGGAGAAGTCCAGGCACCAGCAACCGTGGTGAGAAGTCAGCCAACGCTGAGTGTGGAAACAATACCTTTCCCCCGGGGCTTTCCAAGATGCGAGCTCTTTCTAACCAGGGGAGTGCATAGGGACAGGATTCCTGCTAGTCGCTAGAGATCACACTTTGACCACATACGATCTCTTTGGCTCTTGGAGGAATATAAACGAGGCATATAATGGAACATAGTCCAGAGGTCAGGCAGGCACTGGTTTTCTCTTCACACAAAACCAAGGTAAATGTGTAACGAAACAGAAAAGCAGCGCATTTGAAACGGAGAAAAGGAAATACTTTTTTTTGTTGTTTAATGTGCTGCATAATTACCTGTGGAACTTACCACTACGAGTTATTAATTAGGCAGGCATGTTGGCAGGTTTCCAAAAAGGATTACTGGCTGTCTTTGTGCAGCACCTCGTATAATAGGTCCTGGGCTCTGACCGAGGGTCCTGGGTATGGCTGCATGACAAACAAAACAATGAGAGATTACCAGTCAGTTTATCCATTCAAATATTACATAGAAAATGATTTATCTCAATTTTAGGCCTCTGCAATCAGACTCAGTTGCTGTTCCTACCTCTGCTACTGACCTGCTGGGTGATCAGAGGGAAGTCATTTTGCTTCCCTGAGCCTCAGTTTCCCTATCTTTAGCATGGCAACAGCGACACAGCTTTGCCCAGTGCTTTGAGATCTGGGGAGACAATGCTAAATATCATTTATTTGTATTCCTTTTAATCCTCTGGTCATTGAAAGGGACAGGGTTCTGAACAAAAATATTAAATGATATGATTTGGGATGGGCTCCTTTGTATTCTGATTTATATCTTTTATGTGTTCGTCTAATATTCCTCTTAAATATCTCCTGGATCTTCCTGGCAGCTGCTAGTGAGTTTTAGTGTAATTAGCTAACGTTTGTGAATTTTTTAAAAGATGAACAGTACCATCTAAATGCTAAGTATTATTATTTCATGAACATTATTTAACATCTCTACAGAACTGAACTAATGTCAGGCATCTTCAATTAATAATCCATTTGGTGTCTGGATTTTCTCTTTCCAAGGCAGATTTTTGGCAAAGGAGATGACAGAGTGATATAATAATATAGCATGCTTTATATTTATACAGGACCTGTCATCTGAGTCTCTCAAAGCATTTTTCAGGCACTGTTCGATTCTCACCACTCTGCTGGGATACCATCAATATTGCCTTTGAGCAGGGGGGAAACTGAGGCACAGAATTGAGTGATCTGCCCAAGGTCACACAGCAAATGACTGGCCAAGCTAGAATTAGGACCTGATTCTCTGGAGTCCTGTTCTCCTGCTCCCACCATAATACATTACACTCTCTTTGTGAGGCCTTCACCGTCAGTTTAATTGGAGCCTCAAATCACTTACAGAAGGAGCCTGCTGGCACCACTCCCTTGTGCATGAGTTTCTATTATTATCATTACAACATAATGACAGATTGATGTCCTGCAGTGCTAGGCGCTGCATGTAACAGGCACTGGGCATGCCAGTTACTTTAAGAAGGGAGCCGGCTCTGGAAGGAGCTGAGTCAGCAGGCAGGGGAGCACCTGAGCAGGAAGAGGCGGGGCTTACCCAGGGATAAGCCCAGGGCCAGAGCTGCTGGAGGCAGTCCCAGCCTGGCTGCTGACCTGGAAGGAGCGCCCGAGCAAGCAGCAGGCAGAGGGAGACCGAGCACTCCCGGGGATAAGAGAAGGCATGCCTTGGAGCTGAGGTAGGGACTGGTGGTGGTTTCAGCAGATCCGGGAGCAGGGCCAGAGTTTGGGGATAGAGTGCAGGCTGGACCAGAGGAGATCCAGTGCCTGGGGCCGGGACCAGGAGGGTCTGTTGTTCACAAGGGACTAGGTACCCAGGAGTGGCCAGAATGGGTGAAGTACCTGGGTGTGAGCACGGGGCGGGAAGGTTGGCACAGGGACTGCAAGTCCCAGCAGTGGCAGAGACTACCTCCTAGTATAGGCCTAGGAGAGGAGCTAATTGATACTATCTATAGTAAGCCCTTAAGGCTCTGAGCAGTGACACCTGAACGGCAGCATGGGATCAGGGTCCGTGGGGCAGCTTCCCTTTCCAAGGATCTATTAAAAACAAGGCATGGCTGGTGAGGTGAAGGGGAGCAAGCCTGAGAAGCAGGAGCCGAGCAGCTGGCAGGGGCCATCGCGGCCACCCCTGGGACCAGCGCTTGCGGCACGGTGCTCACAGCAAAATAGAAGTGAGTTGCCCCAGGCCATGGGCAGACCAAGGAAGAGAACACAAGTCTCCTGACTCCCAGGGGCCGGTTTGCTGAACCGTGTTACAACGCTAGACCCAGTTCATCTTTTCTGATACCGTGAGGCTGCTTAAGTAAGGAGCAACAAATTGTTCCATTTCCAGATCGTTCAGTTCAACTCCTGCCGTGGTGATTGCTTGTAGTCATCATCCTACAGTCGCATATAGGAAACAAGTTAAGGTTGTCACTGTTGCTAGTGCCCATGTGCCTGAACACATCATCTCATTTTGGCACTGGAGCAGTCTGTGCAAATGAATCAGACCCCAGAAGTGTTCCTCAGGTTAGGTGATGAGGCACCCAGGCAGGGAAAGGAGGAAGCTTCCCCTGCTATTGCCTTTGCTGTGACCACACTGTGTATGAATGGATGATTTCTGTCAATCCAGCCCCTTTCACCAGAATTAAATGCACTTAAAAATTAAAGGCAAGATGTAAGAGGATATAGTTATGTAAGTGGCTTTAGCAGCCAGTCCGTCATGTCTCAGCCACTGAGGCTGCAGGATCTGTTCTAGCCTGCTTGGAAACCAGTTCCCCCAACCTACCCAAGAGAATAAGTATAGCATAAAAAAAATTAACAACTGGCTCTGCTATTCCAACAGATAAAGAACAACTTTTTTATAAAGGACCTTTGTGTTTTCTTCCTGCCAAAACCATTTAAACCACAGTCATTAGCGACTTATCTTTTGTAAAACACTAGCAAAATCTGACGTCTCGGTGAGAGGCTCCATCAGTCACTGCGCTCTGGTGGAGAACAGCTGTCTAGAGCCACAGCTGTTGCGCCACGCACATGAGAATTCCTCCCCTTGCTCTTTAGACGTACCCTGGGGCACAGTGTTTATGCCTTGATTTAGAGCCGCGCATTCAAATTGTGCTAAACTCAAAAGTGACTGACAGACTAGACAGTGTTCAACCTAAAGGGGTCACAGGAAGGATCTGTCTTCTGCAGTCCTACCGCCTGCTCTTGGCCTGGGATTTTGTTTCAGATGATGTGGTGTGAGGTCCTCAAAAGCTGTTCTATGAAGGTCTAGCCCAAATGACAGAAGTCTTGTTTAATTACCAGAGATCCTAGTTTTCTCTGATAAAAAAAAATCCCAAATTCTCTGATTAAACCCCCCCAAATCCATGTTTTTCCGTTACTAAAATTAAACGTCACTATATATAGGTATCAATTGAACACAATGTTTTATTGATATATTTACAATTTTAAATCAGTTTGAAACTCTACCCGTGCCACAGTCATTATAATACATTTCTAAATACCTATATATTATGGCGTTTGATTTTGATTTTTTTTTATCATGGAAAATCAGAGCTCCCCCTGCTCTCTTTGCTCATGAGGACATGGGTCCAGCTGCAGCTGTGCTCCTCACTGCTTGTGGCACTGAGCAGCCCTGATACGCTGGTGCCCTGCCCGTGCCGGTACCCCTCACTCCTGACCCACAGCCCCCTGGCCCTGCCAGTGCCCCTCATTTCCAACCAGCTGCTCCCAGGCCCCAGCTCCCCACGTTGTGGAGCAGGGGGTAGGTGTGTGGGGAAAGGGGAGTATGGGCATAGGTGACACCATAGTCAATGCAGTGGGGAGACATGGGGGGGCACATGCCCCGCCACCCCAATTTATGCACCCACAGAAGGGCACGGAGCTGCAGCCTGGCCAGACTGGCGTGGGGCAGGAGTGGCCTCCGCAGGTCAGCAGGTGGGAGCCAGCACAGGAGGAACTCTTCAGAGGATCACCCAGGATCTTCAAAGTTACAAACTACCATCCTCTCAGGCTACAGCTTCACAAGAACAGGTGTTATCTCTCTCAGGACTTGGGTTGTGTACATCTTAAGTAGTCATATAACCTATATTAGCCAAACATTTGAGCACCTACTAATGTTTATTCTCACAATAGCAATGTGAGGTAGGGAATTTCTAGTATCCTGCTTGACTGATGAAGAAATCCAGAGACTAAGGCTTAATCTATTTTACTGCACTTCTGCTTAATCTATATTATACCGTTGCTGCTTTGACTATTGCAGCAGTGCTATAGCAGATGGACCCAGGAGATTATCTATCTCCAGAGACACACCAGTTCTCCTGAATGGTGGCTGTTCTGCTAGCAGAGCTGAGTCCACACAATGGGGTTTACCAGCGTAGCTACCCTGGCTACAAGCCGTGATCTTTTCATCTTTTCCTAGCAATGCAGTTATGTCGGCAGAACTTTATAATATAGGCGATGCTAACATGTCTTGCCCGAGGTCACGTAGCAAGTCTGTGGCAGAGCAGAAGGCTTTTCAATTCAGGAACTGGATCTTAAATCATGCAACACTTGATGTAAACCCCAAGGGAGTTATAGTTTCAACTTTGCCGTTGAGATAAAATAATACCTGTGCCTTGTTTCCACCAGGATTTTATTTGGGGGCAAGAAGGAATTTTACCCCATGGTCAGATTGGTACAGGTGTTTTTGGCTTCTTCCATAGTGGGGGGTGTGGCCCTCTACCTGGGATCTCTTGAGCCCTCTACCTGGGATATCTTGGGATATAGTAACAATCTTTTACAGAAGCTGAAGGTTGGCTGCCACGGTCCCCTTGCTTTGCCTCTGGCAGGTCTTGTCGTGTCTCAGGGGTGATGATAGCTGTTCTAAGAGGTTAGATGCTGGATTCGTATGGGACAGTTTGGATAGAGACGATCCTGCCTCAGGCAGGGGGTTGGACTAGATGATTATGGAGATCCCTTTCAACCGTACTTCTCTATGATTTCTATGGTCAGGATAAGCTTCAGGAGTTAGCCATCTCACTGTAAAAAATCACACCCCTCTTAGCAATGAAAAAATAGCATGGGGCTATCCATCCAAACAGCTTTCACCAAC
This sequence comes from Caiman crocodilus, assembly GCA_030014935.1. Taxonomy (NCBI): domain Eukaryota; kingdom Metazoa; phylum Chordata; order Crocodylia; family Alligatoridae; genus Caiman; species Caiman crocodilus. Next base: position 6,926,762 of record JAGPOW010001661.1, read on the forward strand.
CTTTGGCAGGGGCGGGGTTTAAAGAAGCCATACTTAAGATGATTAAGACAAAACTATAGCAGGCTGAGAACCAGTTTGCTCTCTGAAGATTTCCTGCTTTGCACGATACAGATGCTGGGATTCAGGCCAGTTTTAAACATGAAGTCACTTTTCAAGATGGATGCCCTTCTCAGCAGAAGGCTCTGAACATTCCCATTATAATTAAAAACTTGATTTTCAAATAACTTTCACACTCTTGGCCCCAACTTGGTTCCTTCTTGCTGTTCTCACCACCAACAAAAAATGGCACTGTCATTGCAGAGTTCTTCTATTTTTCTTTTTTATGACATGAGTTTTATTGCCTAGCCTTTGCCTCATTGACAGACTGTAAAAATTGGCTTTATTGAAAGCAGATACTGCATGTCATTGACTTGATTGATGCCACGGGCTGGAATGCATCCTCACTCTCCCAGTTTATTTATTTGTCCTGTGCTTTTCCATGCTGTGTTACCGTCTGTATGTGTTAGAAAGCTTTTCCAAGGGTTATGTCTAACCTGCACCAACAAAATGTACAAGATGGGTATAATTCACTGTGACAGGGCCACACCCAAGCCACTGACTCACCATGCTACAGGTGGTCAGCATAGGTTTAAGACCCAGAGAGTGCCCGTGTCCCTGCTGGAGGACCTGCATGCATACCTGGCCCGAATCAGCCCAGACCCAAGTGGCCAGGCTGTAATCTGGCCAGCCAGCACTGCGCCGTGCTGCACTAGCTAGCAGGGAAGCACCAATTGGCCTGTAGCCTGAAGGCAATAAGCTAAAGAACAGACTGGAAGGAAGAGATGGGGGAGGCGCCGAAACTCCAGGAGTGGAGACGCACATCTCGCCTGCTGCCGGAGCTCCCAGAAAGGAGCCTGAAGCTCTCCCTGTTGCCACAGCCAAGGATCACTTTGCACCATGGGGACTTGATCCTCACCTGAGACCTCATGTCAAGCAACCAAGTTCAGACAGGGAAGGGAGAGGGCATTTCAGAGGAGCTGGACAGGAAAATGGACAGAGGATCCACAGCAAGGCAGCTCTCCAATGAGGCAGGACCAGCAGGAAAGCCTGCGGGTCAAAAGTGCCCCAGCAGGCAGCTGGCCGGAGTGTAAGCCCTGCTCAGACTTGGCGTGGGCTGACTTAGGGTCACAATATGCCTCACCGGGAATGAGTCTGCATGATAGGAGAAATCTTCGAAGAGGCATAGGAAGCCCAATCAGGGGCATCTGAAGCAGTGCCTAAGGCACTGCACTAAACCCACACCCCAGGAAAGGGGTAGTTCAGCACACCAAGGCATTGTTGCCCTGCCCAGCTGACAGGCGTGAACTATTTTTATGTTACCTTACCTGTTCCGTTATAATTCGTGAAACAGAGGCACACAGGCATGGTGTGCACAGATCCAGGTCTCATTGCATTCAAGAAGAAGAAGAAGATATCACATAGCCACCCAACTTATCACCTGGGTCCGGCAATAACACCTGAGTGGAAAGAAGTGGGGTGTAGGAGAGGAGGAGCCCATGGAAGCGATGCCAACAGGATTGCACCAAGGCCACCAGAGAACCACTGATACCAGTTACTGAAAAGTGAAGGTTCATTTGGAAGAAACAGCAAAGTTATGGTGAGTGGAAAAGGCCCACTGCAATCAAAATAGGAGCATGAATACACGTATGAGCATCAGTAACCAAAAGGTGTCACCTCCTGATTTGTCCTAGGTGTCCAAGATGATGTACTCAAGCTGTTCCCCATGGCAGGGGCATTTCCCTCACAACATCTGGTAGATTTGGTAGGAACTAGACATTTTATCAGGGTTGTATTCACTTCACCAGGGCTGTACTGTACAGGTAGAACTCAGTGCTACAATCTCACATCTTACCTCACATCTTTCATTTCCACTCCATAAAGGGCTTGAAAAGTTTACAGAGACATTCTAGCTCAACTCCCCTTGCCAACTTTTCTATTTCACAATAAGTACATTCAATGTTTAAAAAAAGATGCAAGGTCTCCTTATCAGATAGGAAGGATAAGCCAGTGCTTAGAGTACTAGCCTCACCTGGAATACTGTGTCAACTTCAAGCAAGATGTGGACAAATTGGGAAAAGTCCAGTTCAGGAAGAATGACTAGGGGCCTGGGAAGAATGACTTATGAGAAAAGGCTGAAAGAACTAGGGTTATTTTGTCCGGACAATAGAAGACTGAGGGGGAGTTCGGTAATAGTCTTCAAATACCTGATGAGTGATTACAAAGCGAAAGGAGTCTTCTCTGTGCTCATAGGGAACAGGACTAGGAGCAATATCCTCAGGCTGCAACAGAAGTAGTTCAGATTAGAGACTAGGAGAAGCTTTCTGACTATGCGGGTGGTCAAGCACTGAAACAGGCTATTTAGAAAAATTGTAGATTTTCCATCCTGGGAAACTGTCGAGATCAGGTTAGACAGACACTTGGCTGGTATGGTTTAGCCAGGAATGAGCCTGCCTTGAACAGGTCTTGCCTTGAGGTCACTTCCAGCCCTATTTTTCTGTGATCCTAAAACTGTAGGGACTGGGCTTTGGGTGTGTTTCTTAGTGTCCCTCTTTCTCAGTATCCCTATTGAAATAGCTTTACACTACATTAAAGGGGGCCTTGTGAAAATATATGCATTATGGATACGGTGGTCATTTAAGTGTGGTAGAAATCTGTGCATGATAAAGTAACTCGGGCTGGCTTAGGGTCTATAGGCAGCTGCTCTGGCAGACCCACAATTCTCGTGGGCCATGGGAATCTGGGTTTTATTCCTGCTGTCACCACAGTTCTGAGTGGCTGCAGTGTGCTCCATAAATACAACCCTGATATCCTAAGATCCCTGTGGACTTCTTACAATATGTATCATTTGTCTAGAGAACAGAAAAGGGGAGGGAGGGGAGGCATGATAACAGTCTTGAAATAAGTAAAAGGTTACTGCAAAGAGATAGGGTGTAAACTGTTTTCCATGTCTGCTGGGGGTAAGGCAAGCAGTAATGGGTTTAAGTAGCAGCAAGGGAGAATCAGGTTAGCCATTAGGAAAATCTTTCTAGCTGCAAGGATAGTTAAGTAGTGGAAGAGATCACCGACGGAGGTTTTAGAAGCTGCGTCATCGAAGGTTTTTAAGAACAGGTCAGACAAACATCTGTCAGGAATGGTTTCATTATAGTTGATCCTGTCTTACGGTACAGAGATGGGCCGGATGACTTTTCAAGCTCTTCTCTAGGCCTCTTTTCTATGATTTCAATGAGTAAGCTCATGAGCTGAGCAGGTTGAAAAGAAAGGATTTGACGTGTGTGTGATAATGACAATATCCAGTTACAACAAATAAGAAAAAATACATACTAGGGATAGATACGCACCCTCCTCTGATTGCCAGTAAGAAGGACAGTCTGATGGTTACAGACGTATTTCAAGACACGAATGACCTGGGCTCAGTTCCCAGGTCTGCAGCAAACTTCCTGTCTTATCATAAGCAAATTACATGCCCTCTTGGTGCCTCTGTCCCATGTCTGTAAATTAGGGACATCGGCATTTTCCTTCTTCATCAGTTGCGAGATGCTGAGATGCTCTGATAATGGTGAAGGAGCACACACTGGGCTCTAGACAGCTATGACCCTTTCGGGGAAGGTTATTCCATTGCATAAACTCTGGAGCCTGTGGTCCCGGCCACTGACAGAAGCATAGCAGGAGTCAGTCCAATTTGGTGCGGCAATTCTCATTTGCTAAGAGGAGCACGGGTGCAGCTGCAGGTGATGAGGCTTAGCTCTGCTAGTCTCCAATGCCAACTTGAATGTGCCATTGATTAGTTCATTAGTTCATGAAATGGATGAGTCCATACTAGAGAAAGGTAGCTAGCCATGTTAGTCTGGAGTCAGGCAAGGCAGTGCTTTGCACTTTTATAGGCTAAATCAAAGATGTATAGCATGGGCTTTCGTAAGCAGAGAGCTTACTTCATCACATGCTGCTGAGTCCATAATAATCAGGAATGCTTTGGAGACCTCAGAAGTGTTTGCTTTGTCACTCGCCCAATTCCTCATTGGTGACAACCCCAGCAAACAGAAGGAGGCTTATGTTCATGCAGAAGGGTGTTTACTTAGGTGCGTGGGGCAGCACGGATTGGTCTGAAAAAGGCTCAGCGCCGAGGTGACATGAAGAACACCCTTGGAACTCACGTTGCTATGGTAAACTCAAGATGACATCAGCCAACATTTCTCAGCTATTACAGGCTAGGGAAGGGTTTTGTGGGGCTGAGTTTTTAATGTGTGAACTGAGCAGACATCAACCATCATTCAATAGCCAAACTTTAAAAAAAAATATCTTGCTTGCTTTATGTTTTGAAGGTATGTCATATGTTTAAAGAGCTATTTATGTGAGAACAGCATCTTCCCTGGTGGGTTTTCTGGACTTGCGAGGATCTCTTTCCTAGGAAAACTGATCATTCCTCCTAGGGAGCTCACTTGCCAAGATGGATTTTTTTTTTTAAATCACGCTTTGTGGTATTGTTGATGCAGCCAGCCCAAAGCTTAACGACGTCAGAACAAGTCAGGAACTGGATGAGACGGTTCAATGAAGGTCTTAGTGGATTGGTGGGATTCGTTGGGTGCTTCTGCCACTGAAAGTGTGAACACGGGGAAGCTAGTAGACAGTGGCGGTGCTGCTCTTTAGGGTCAGTCCTGAAGGTTGCCTTGAGCTAGCCCAAGCCATATAAACTGTGCTTCCCTGTTTATCTCTTACCTTGGTGCAGCTGGGTACCAAATATTGAAACAGGGCAAGTACAGGGCAAACTGACCCCTAGGACGATTCTAGTAGAGACTTTCTAGGGATTCATCTGGCTACTAGTTGTCTCTCCTTTTGTATTTGTCTCTGATTATAGAAGTGATAGGGTCAGGAAGGAGGATACAAAAGGGCTGTAAGTCAGGTGCTGGCCGACTTCCTGTGCTAGATCCTGCAGCCCTTGGGTGAGCATAGGACATGGAGTTAGGGGGATGTACAAGGGGGGTGTTTGGCCTCAGGCTGTAACAGTCTGGAGAGCTTTCTAGGGGCTGGGATGGTGAGATCCAAGGGATTTTTAATACTGGTGGTCTGTGGGTTTGGGCTAGAAGACCTGGGGGCAGAACAAAATAGTATAGACAAAAAAATAAAGTATCTTTTAGAGGTACCCAAGCCAGCTCTAACAAAATAGGTCACGTACCAGAGGCAAGATAGCCACTGTAGTGTGGAGCTCTGCATGAGCTGATTTTTCCCTGCGTTTGAGGGCTGTACTGGTATTACCTGGGGTCTGAATGGAGAAGGAAGAGAGGGAATGGCTATCTTTATCCATTAAATAAGACCGATATACAAATACAGTAGGTTACCCCTCTCCTTCCTTCCATACCTTAGTGAGCAATGAAATAGTTAACAGTGACACTGAAATTACCATCACCAGAAGTTGCATTAACAACTTACTGATCTCTGTGGGGCAACGTGCAGGTGTCAGAGCTGTTGTTTCAGATACCCTGTGCCTGCAGTAGGCTGTTCAGGCATTAGATTTTTTTCTTCCAACTGTAAGGGCCTACCCTATATGCTCATGCTCCACACAATCCATCGTCCCATCCCCGTGTCCCACCCCAACAACAAGCGGTGGGACACACTAGGCGAGGGTGGGGGCAAGGGTCCCTGGTGGACAAGTCTATATTCCACCTTGATCCCACGAGCCACCAGGGACCTTCACAGAGCCATTGCCATGAGCATGTAACGTGTTCCCCAAAATAACATGCTCCCCCAAATCGGCCGAATCTGAATCTGAAGCGAATGCATATAGCATGCAGATTTGGATTTGGCCGATTTGGGGGACAGTGATTCGATTTGGGGGCTCGAATCACTGTCCCAAATCGATTCGGCCAAATGTGATTCAGAGATTTGGCCACCGCCAAATTGGCCAGATCTCCAAATTGGCCCCATCCCTCACCTGCTCTCCCATCCCCAACAGTGGCTGTCCCGCCCGGCCCGGGTCCTGGCTCTTTGAAAAAAAAGCCCTGACTGAACGGGTGCTGCTGGGTGGGGGGCAATCCCCATTGCCCATGAGTGGGGGCTTTTTTTTTTTTTAAGAACCAGGACCTGGGGTAGGTGGGGCAGCCATGGCGGGGCGGGGAGGAGTGCAGGGCAGTGAGGGGGCAGTAGGGATTATCCCCCCGCTAGGCAGCAGCTGGTGAGTGGAGGTTTATTTTTAAAGCACCGGGAGCTGGGGCAGGCAAGGCAGCTATGGGGGGGCTGGTGGAGTGAGCAGGGGGAGGGGGATGGGGCTAGCAGGGGTCCCCCCATAGTCTCCTCCCCACTCTTTCAGCCCCCCTCCCCTGCCCCCTACTTACCAACTCCGAGTCCAGCTCCAGCTCCCTGCTGCAGCCACTACGGACTGCCCAAATCACCGAAGCTCTCCAAATCTTTTCCGAATCGCTTCAGAGAGCTCTGAATCAATTCAGACTTTTTTACTGGTCTCCTGATTTAATTTGGATTCAGAGATTCGGCCGCCGAATCTGGCCAAATCTCCGAATCGAATCGGCACCCAAAGCTTCTCACAGCCCTAATACAGAGATGCCAGTGGTGGGCTGTTTGGAGGTGGACAGGCTTGCTATCCCCCAGCCCGCAAGGATGGCGAGTGAAGAGAAGGGGAAGATGAGATGACCGGTTGAGGTCCTTTCTAGCACTACTTCTCTATGATTGACACAGAATGGGCTTATCTTTTTCTTTAAAAGTATCGGAAGCTGCATTTTCAGGAACGGACGTTAATATAATGTAATGTTGCAAAGTCAAGCTCACAAATAACAGGACGTACCAGATTTACAGCTGCTCAGGCAGCCTTAATTCTGTCCCTCGTATTATGATGCAGTCTTTTATTACATGGTCGCATGACAATTTTTTTCCCACAGGGCCTTTGCCACGTGCAATTCACTTTTAATAAAGGAGCAAAAATAAGATTTCCGGGGCAGCCTTAAAGCTGGCATTTCTTTGCCACTTAAATAGTTTTAAGCCTCAGAAGTTTGGGGGGGGGGGTTTGGTTTTTGTTTTTAATACAGTGCATATTTAAAAGTCTGAGAGGCTCAGGTAGTTGGTAATATAAAATGGTGTCTTTTATCTTGGCAACCAGGACACTTGGCCAGAAGGAAGGGGGTGTGATAGTATCTCCTGTCATGGAGAGGGCCAAGCAGTCGGTCAGTCCCCATACATCTCTGCACTTCAGTTACTATATATGACTTTGAATCATTCCAGTGATGCCCGAGCAAAAGGTTTTGCATGAGGAATTTGGTGATCAGATGCAGTCAGTCCCATGCCAATCTGGAAATGTTGTCAGAAAACATTGGTAGTGGATTAGCATTAGGTAAGGATCTTGTTTCTGTATCCACAACAGTGTTGGACCAAGGCTGCAGCGTGTCACCACCCGAGCAAATTACAAATGAAGGGCTTGGAGTCTATGGAACCTTATTTTTAATAAAGGAAAAATCTTTGCGCTTTTATTCTGCATCTGTCAGCGATCTTGCTCGGCCGAGCCCTGGAGGAGTTCATCTGGCCCTTATGTTAAGGAAAACCAACAAATTAGTACAGATGTTTTTCTGAGAGCTGCGGGGATCAGGGATCAGTGATTTAATACTGCCTGATATTTGATAGGGGACGCCCAGGGAATATGTACTGGAAACCAGGAAGTAATATTACATGAAATCAAAATATAAATATGTTCCTAAAGGTTTAGGTAATTTTTTTTTTTGCAATTTCCCCTTGTATAATCTTAAATTAGGTCTCTCCCTGCCCCACTCCCATTTTTTTTTCATACACTTGTTCTTCTAGATAGCTATTCCAAAGTCTGTCGGAATCAGATTATGGTTTTTTATCAGTTTTAATGGGCTTTATACCTGGCAATATGTTGACTGAGAGAAGACGCTGCAGGCAGCCTTCTGGACTACTTAGAAAGGCAGCGTGAGGATGGGTAAAAACTATTTCTAAAGAGTTTAGGGTTCTCCTTTGTTTCTGGGAAACATTCAGATGCTGTAGTCCACGTCAAAAGTTGTCCTGCTTATGGTCGCTTGTGGTCTGGAGAACCTCATGGGAATCTGAGTTTTGCCAGCCTTTGTGTAACCAACGTCCCAAATGAGAAGAAATGCCAAGACCGGCTGAATAAACCCAAAGCCAAAACCAAGTTTCAGGTTACACAGATTTAGAGAATCGCCGAACAGAATGAACAGGAGTTTATGGTTAGGTTCACTAGCAAAAAGTACACCAGGGTTTTCAAGCCTTTTGGTCAGATAATGACACCAGCGCCAATGAATGGCTGTGGCTTTGGTTAGGCAACCTGGGGCAGTGTCGGCTGAGTTTCATTGTGAAACCTTAATTCTAAGTTCCTCTGTCCATGCACTGCACTGAAATATGTGTTTTCCTTGTTGCAACACTAGGATGAGAATGACATTTTAACCAACGAAAAGGAAACAAAGGTTTTGCTTTGCCTGTCCTCTCTCTCAGGCTCTGCAGCAGCCTACTCAGGCACAATCAGTCAGTGCAAGCTGCAGGAGAACAGGCCCCTTCTTCCATAAGGGTCCCAGAACTACTTGCTTCTGGATGGGCTGGAAAAATTCAAGCCCAGATTCTTTTATCGTATTTAAGCACTCTTACTCCCACCCAGGCCAGAGGCAAGGGGGGAAAAAAGAGGAAGAGAGAAATATGTATTTCAAAACTGGCTTTGAGTTTTGGATAGGGGATCCAGTCTGGCCCGCCCTTTTCCAAACTGAAATGCTGCTCAAACTCTTGTCAGCAGTGTTTGGATAGCGATCAACTGGAGCTGTTTCTTCCTCTCCCTCTAACACGCCACTGACCATTGGCCTCAGCCCTGCTGTTCCTGTTCTCATTTACCCCACTTCAATTATACATCTATAGCGCTATGCATTGAGGATCTGAGAATGCACCAGTCCTTAATGAATTAAACCAAAATAGCTCCCTGTAGGGTAGGGGGTTATCCTCCACATTAAGAGATGACACACAGGGGTTAAGTCACGATTCCAGGTCACATCCTGCAAGTCAATGCGGGACCCACATGAGCTACAGGATTTTGCCCACTAGCCCAGCCTTCTCCTCCCTGTGTACAAGGAGCCTGGGGTCCCGTAGAGCTGAGCGAGAATGCCAGGATTTATTCCATGTCTCTTCCTTTTCCAAAGTCAGCAGGCCCACACATACTGCCGCCTGCCATCACCTATGTCAAGGAGCAGTGCCGGTGCCTAGAACCGGCTGACTTCCCTTCCTCCGCAAGAAATCAGTCCGTGAGCTTATGCCTCGCCCGTGCTTTTCTGAGCGGGAACTCTAAGAGGTGGTGAGAGACCGGCTGATGTCAGAGCAGGAAAGGAAGCGAGGCTGTAACAATCTCAGAAACAGGCTGGGCTGCTTTGTTTGTTTTGGAGTCCCGGAGCCTCAGAAGGGGAAGGAGTTTCATCCCAGGTTTTTGGAGTCAGCTGAAGCTGCCCGTGCTGTAGCAGACTGAGCAGGCAAGTTTCTAGAGTTAAGCCCCTCCATAGGTATCATTACTCCCAGCTAATGATGGGTGGAATGGCCCAGATGAGACACGAACCGAACCTTTGTTCCAAATCTCAAAGCAACCCAAACTCCATTAAAAAAGAGTCTGGAGCTTTGAAAAAGTTTAACTTGATTGTTCTTTTAATTTTCATGCCAGGGTTAGCACTAGCATTCAACAGAGAGAAGGCCCTGTTCAGTAGGCACGCTGCTTCACACGCAGCCCAGAATGGATCCTGGTCCTAAAGGGTATGGCTGAGATGGACTGATGGACAGACAAAGGAACGATCATTATCCTCATTTTGATGCTGGTGAACTGAGGCACAGAAAAATGCAGTGACTGGCCTAAATCATGTAGAAAGTCCTGGCAAAGCAGAGAATCAAGCCTAGGTCTTTGGGGTCCCAAGGCAATGCCTCAACTATAGCATTATTTTCCACTGTCCTTTCTTCTTCCAGTCCTGCCTTTCCCATCCATCCAAAAGAGATGATGTACCACAAGAGGAACTGTCCGAGCCACATTGTCTAGGCCCAGGAGGCCTGGAGAAGAATCAGGCTCTTGAGGGACTCGCGCTCTAAACCTGAGGTTCATCCATCCCCTGTCTCTACACATGGAATCTATGGTCATCTGAATGTTTGAGCCCTTCCTCAACCTTTTGCAAGCTCGCCCAAGTGAGCTAAAAGGAGCGTGAAGCCTGAAGATGCTATTCAAGCTGTGGCTGAGTACACTTTGCATACATTGCTATTTCCATCCTCTTCCCAGGGAATCTGCATAACACTCCAGCTGATCCTGTCCCCTTCCCAAATGCTGCACGTGCTAGCTGGTCTACAGGCGAGTCTGTTGGGTGTGTGATGAGTTAGTGGAGTCTCTGCCCCAGGGCTGCACTCACTTTGTGCAAGTGTGTCCTCCACATGCCTGAGCCTAGGTTGCTGGGTCTCCGTTGTGCTGGTCATCTTAGTGAGTTCCAGGAATGGCCTTTGGTGGCTTTGGTTTGACCCACCGTGAGCATTTGGATGCATCACCCTCATGATGAGTCTTAGCTTGTCACTTCCCTAGAGTGGATCTTTTCTCTCCAGAATTGCTCAATGTCTCCACCACTGCTGGGTTGGGTTTGCAGATACCTCAACAAGTCAGAGTGAGGGAATTTATTCACACCCTCCAGCAAACCACAAGATATGGAAACTCAATGTTATCCCTGACTCTTAAAGAATAACATTAACAGAGATGAAGTCATATAGGCCTGGCAATGACTGTCAAGGGAATTTTGAAACTCAGCACAGACCCTCCATCCCTCTATCCTGGCGATGCCCAGTGTAGCCCAGCTGTTTGGTGTGGTGGAGGTGATATCAGAGCTCAGTTAATTGCACATTAATGATTTTACAATGAATAATGGTTTCCTCCCCTCCTCCCAACCTGCCTCCATTCCCTTAGACTGTCCACCTGGAGCTGGCAGGCACTCACTAATAACAACCATAAATCCAGAGGAAAATGACAGGGTTAGGGATCCAGATATTATGGAAGTGACCCTTTTATAGGAGCTGCACCCTAGCTAACCTTTGTGGAGGGGTCACAGAGGGCATGGCTGAGACTGCCTTTTAGCCTTAGGCAGGATATGAAATACAGGGCACGAAAGGATTAGAAAGCAACCTTGGCTGTTCACAGCCCATTGATTCAGATCGGCTGATTATATGGACAGCGACAGTCTCTTTTCTGTAATGTCTTCTCGTTTGGAGATTTTGGGCAGGGAGTCAGAGTGCGCAACCTGTGCTGAACAAACTGTGTGTTTGCTGGCCTATTAAGACAAGCAGATGTTGTCTTCAAATGAGCATTTAGTCTGTCTCACAATGACAGCAGGCTCCTGATTTATTTTTATTCCTAAAACAAACCAAAGCAGAACCCCCCAGCATCGGAGTATGGACAATACTTTTTCACCTGTATACCTGGAAACGTCAATGTTCAGTACCTTTCTACCTGAGCGGACTTGTATTCAGGTATAGAAAGGGTTTCACAAGCATCAGGGATTTTTCTTTAAGAACACAGATAATTAAAAACAAACACAAGTCTCCTTGCTGGGAATCCTGAGCCAGGAAAACTGCTAGCAACTGGCAACTAGATGTGTGCTGTACATAACACCAGGGAAATTCCAAATAATGGGTGTTACTTTTCCCTTTACTCATTCTATTGTACTTTTCCACAGCCAGGGAGTGAGTAAATGGATCGACTATTCATCTTATCCCAGAATTTCCTGGCTTGTGAGCGTGTGTGTTGGTATCCCTTAGACAATACACTGATGGGAAGTGTAGAAGTATCTAGGAAGGTAAATGCATAGATTCAGAGTTTTTAAGACGTGCCAAATGTCTTTCAAGGTCTGAGTTTTTTCACCCACATATCTTAAGCTTCCATCTTTCTCAAACTTCTATGAAATCCCATTGATAATACCTCAAGTTAATATGATAAGGGCTGATTTCTAAACACTCATGTTGATTGGCATTAATTTATACTAGCCACCTTTAATTTTGTACTAGCAGAACCCATGTTAGCTGTCCCATTATTTTTACCTGGGATGGAAATCTGGGTCACAGGAATATGATCAGCCAAGTCGATATGTTTTAGCCTTTTTTAAATATTGGCATAACATCAGCTTTCCTTTGGTCCTTTGGTGTTCTGAGATTTATTTAAAAACAACATTAATGGTCCAGGACATTTGCTGGCCAAGTCTTTTAAAACTCTCAAATGCAAATTCTCTAGACCAGCTCAGATAGAAATGTTTGTTGGTTTTTTTTTTCCCCAGTGAATTTAAACTTCTTCCTTAGTTCCTATTGGGATAGAAAATATTTCATCAACATATAATACAAATGCATCTTTTGGTTCTTTCCAAAATACGAAAGGAAATTCTCCTTCTCCTCCTCTTCTTCATCATCGTTCTAGCAGGTCGGAGTCCTCACCATGGAGGTGACCACCATTCAAGATAGGTGCTTTGGCCTGTGTCGGTGCAGATCATTTTGAACTGTCATTATTGTGAGGGTCTCCTTTGTTCCTGCAAATGTTCAGCCTGTCATGGCAACAAAAGCTGTTCTCTAAACTCGTGTGTGGCACTCAGTAGCATGAGGAAGCAAGGTCTTGTATGTGGCTTGAAGCTGGGAGAACTTAATGCAGGCCCTGACCTTCCTCATCTTGGAAGTCCGAAAGCAAAGTGTTTAATGTCTTTGTGCCTCAGTTTGCCATCTGTAAAATGGGGACAATAGTACTTAAATTCTTTCGCCATTTGGGGCAAAGTATTTGTTCTGTGCTTAGTAAGCTGGGACCCCAATTTCAGATAATGGCTCTAGGTCCTACTCCAACAAAGATCATGAACTACAGTTGTCTGCATCAAGAGTATGAAGCTAATTTAGACAGACTGTTACACTGACAAATATCCATGCTGGCACCTTTCTTCCTGAAATAGTCCAAAGCTAAGAAGGAAAATGGGAAGCACTCCTCAGCCTCTTTCCATTAGAGTCCAGACTCTTAGCACTAACGTGGGGACTGGAGCTATCAGGGAGACTCAAAGTGTTCGTGCAGCAATAGAGCCACGACTGCAGCTCATGAAGACGTGCCTGAGCCAGTCTTCAACCACCTAACCCATATGCTAGTATTAGTGTAGTCTCAGCCGGACAGTGTTCAATGTGGAGTGTAAAATCTGCCTGGGACACTGGGTGAATATTTGGGGGCAAGCCCAGGTGAAGCTCCGTATTGGTGCAGCTACAGTTCTACGAGGACCTGCTCTACATCAGATACATCTCCATAATCACACCTTCAGATTGCAATGTAGACGTATCCAGAGGGAGTGTTTTAGCTTCACCTGCCAAACCCTTTCATGCTTCAGTTAAGAATCAGAAGACAGTAGTAAATGAATATACAAGACTTCACGGACCCCCCCCTGTATGGGGCACAACTTAAAAAGGCTTTTGGGAAAGGAAATGTAATTAGAGCCCGTTTCAAAAAGAATCATTGTCTGCTCTTCTTGCAAATAACAAACACATTGCAGTGCAAGACAAGGGAATTTTCCCCTTAAACTCTTGTGGTTTCTGATTAATCCAGAAGCTCTCTTGGATTGGCATGCTTTATGAGCCAACTGCTTGCCTCACATTCACTCCTGCAGGGCACAGAGAATAAAACTATTACCAAGTAAAACATACCTCTCTAGTGCAAATGCATTGGTTGCAGTGAACCTGGCATTCAGTTCTCCTGGACGGGACAAAAAGGGATATGTATGTAACGATGGTTGAGTACTTGTACAAAAACCACTGTACACGCATCTTTTTTAGATATACTTCATTGCAGCTTTTAATTTTGTGTTTGGCAGATACCAAACACAGAGGTACTGGAACATGCAGAAATGACACGCTTTGAAACCATTAGCAAGAGGAAAAGGTTGCGATGGATCGGCCACGTCAGGAGGATGGGAGGAAACAGTATCCCCAAGAATAGTTATTATAATGAGATTCGGGATGTCTCTAGAAAGTGGGGTCACCCTTTATGGCACTACCACGACATGTACAAAAATGATATGAAGTCATTCAACATCAATGTAGAAAGCTGGGAGGAGAGCGCAAAATCCTATCCGATCTGGAGGGAACACTTGGCAATGGGTGCAACTTAACATGAAGCTGCTTTGATCCAGAGGATGGAAGAAGCAAAGTGAGAGAGAAGAGAACGGTGCGCTATAAACTTGGACGCCAACTCAGTCAGCATATGGATCTGTGAAACTTGTAACAAGCTGTGTCGCTCTTGAATTGGGCTTGTCAGCCACAAACAGGTTCATCAGACATCTGACTAGACTTCTTACATGTACACCATGATCCAGAGGATCAATGGTTGCCCACTACCTAACAATGGCTGAATAGCTGAACAAGGCCCACCGTGCATTAGGGCTGCGCGAAGCTTTGGGTGCTGATACGATTCGGAAGAGATTCGGCCCGATTCGGTGGCTGAATCTCCACATCCAAATGAAATCAGGGGACCGATTAAAAGGTCTGAATTGATTCAAAGCTCTCTGAATCTTTGGATCTTTGCAGCCAGACACGGAGCTGGTAAGTAGGAGGCTAGGGGAGAGAGGGGCTGTAGGGGGGACCATGGAGGGACCCCTGCCAGCCCCCAGCCCCTGCCTGCTCCCCCAGCCCGCCACGGGTGCCCTGTGCACCCCAGCTCCCAACCCTTTAAGAAAAAAAAATAACAAGAAAAACCCCGGGGCTCACCACTCCTGCAGCAGTTTTGGGGCGCTCATGGAAGAGCCCCCCACATGGTGTGGGGCAGCGAGGATCACCTCCCCACCACCACTCCTAGCAGCACCCGCTGAGTCAGAGCTCTTTTTTTCCAAGTGCCAGGAGCTGGGGTGGGCGGGCAGGGGACGGGCCTGGCTGATTCGGAGATTCGGCAGCAGTCAAATCTCCAAATTAGATTCAACTGAATCGAATCAGAACAGCGATTCAAATCACTGAATCAAATCATTGTCCCCCGAATCGGCCGAATCCGAATCCAAAGCGAATGCTAGCCACTTCGCACAGGCTTACTGTACATGCGTCTTCTTTAGGCACACTTCACTGCAGCTTTCAGTTTTGTGTCTGGCACCAATTATCAGCATATTATAGCCTACCGAGATGGGAAGACTGGAGTGACCTTAAGGCTAAAGGAAGGATGGATCTGCCGTTAGGCATTTTCATGGGATGCAAGAGGCAGCATTAAATTCCTGGCTCTGCCACAGATTCTCCTCCTGCCGGTTGTTTAGTCTTTCTTTAATTTCCTTACCTGAGAGCGTTGTGAGCATGAATGCATTAATGTTTTGTGGTGCTCAGCGAGGATGGTGATGGGGGAAGGGAGGCCCAAAGGAACCTAGATAAACAGATACGCCTGAGAGAATTAAATTAAGTAGAGTCGTGGAGGTTTCGTATTTCACTTGCCATTCAAGATATAGTCCATTGATTTTAACACTGAGTTGCTATAAAAATGGTATTGCTTTCCTGTGGGCCGGGTGGAACGGCAAAGCCGCAGAGCTATGGCTACCTGGGATATGACAAATACGTTAGATTAGTTTCTGTGTGCACACAGCCTCTGCATCACACAGGGGTCTTCGTATTCATCTGTGTCTCCCGTGCTATCATGAAGAAGCACAGAGGGTGGTATAAAGAAAGTAGTCTGCAGTCGTTGTGGGAGTCAGACAGAGGCAGCCAGCTAGGTGGGACTGTATAGCTAGGCATGGAAAGAAACCATGTTTATATAAAGCTGAGGGAAAAGAAAGGAAGACAAATAAAAACCACATTTGTTTTATGGGGCACAAGTGGAATAAATGAACTGTGCATGTTCAGGTTTTGAAATAATTAAGAACCAAGGGTACTTGCTCTGCTTCCCCTCGAATTAGTATGAATTAGAAGCAGCCTCACCAAAAATCCATGGAGCGACTTGCTTCATTTTACTCTCAGGTCAACCCTGTTAATAGCCAAGAAATGCTAGAATAATGGGAGGTATTTCATTTCTCCAAAACTTGTACCCTGGGTCCCATCCCATCCTGGAGATGTACTGTGTAGCCCATGGCTTCTGCTACAGCATAGCGCCCTGAAGCTTGGCTTCCTCTTAGCACTGATGTCAATGAGTCTGAGCAGGAACTGGTTCACATGCGCCCCTTGCTGCTTTTCATTTACCCAGAAGATCTGCACTTCTGTGCGTTGGAGGGTGGGGAAGGCTGAAGCCGCACAGAGAAAATGGAGGAAGAGGTGATAGGAGACTTCTTGGGATGTGAAGACTCGAGGTTTTAACACGCTCTTAGCAGTGCACCTGTCCCAACCCCGGTGTTAAAAAACCAGGAGGCAGGGTCCTGCAAAATCATGTTTTCTTTAAGTGACAACACATTTTTGGTTTATTTCTTTATCTTCTCAGCCTCTAAAGTATATATGGGTCACAGTGCCAAGTCTTCCCCTACAACCACCAGGCTGGAACTTACTTTTTAAAATGAAAGTTGAGTTCTTATATGATCTTGGAGCCAGGGATTCAAGGAAAACACCAAAGGCCATGATAAAATCATAAAGAGTTGACCACACTGGCACAGCCACTGCTAAGTGTTGTGATCCTAATGACTAAAGAGGATTCCCAGGAAAGAGTTTCTCAGGAAAGGAGATCTTTGATATAAAACCAGACAGAAGAGAGCTGGCACTACTGCCAACTGGCTGATGTCTTCAAACGTCTGGAGAAGTTCTTGAACCCAGATCCATGAACAGAAACCACAGCACATGCAAAGTAAGCAAACATCTGCAAAAAGAAAATGGACCATCTATGCCCATTTCCTCTAATTGGTTAGACAGCCTGACTAAAATCTGCTTTCAGTTTGCGAGGAGTAAGCAGTTATGTATCAGCATGGCATTGCAGTGTGAGGCTGTAAAGTATACGTGTAATTATACTACGTCATTCTGCCCTTGCACTCGGCCTTAGTGAGGCCGCAGCTGGAGTACTGCGTCCAGTTTTGGGCTCCACAATTCAAAAAGGATGTGGAGAAGCTATAGAGAGACCAGATAAGAGCCACGCGTATGATCAGAGGACAGGGAAGCAGACCCTACGATGCCAGGCTGAGAGCCCTGGGGCTCTTTAGCCTGGAAAAGCGCAGGCTCAGGGGTGATCTGATGGCCACCGACAAGTTTATCAGGGGTGACCACCAGTATCTGGGGGAACATTTGTTCACCAGAGTGCCCCAAGGGATGACGAGGTCAAATGGTCATAAACTACTACAAGACCGTTTCAGGCTGGACAGAAGGAAGAACTTCTTTACCGTCCGAGTCCCCAAGGTCTGGAACAGCCTACCACCGGAGGTGGTTCAAGCGCCTACATTGAACACCTTCAAGACGAAACTGGATGCTTATCTTGCTGGGATCCTATGACCCCAGCTGACTTCCTGCCCTTTGGGCAGGGGGCTGGACTCGACGATCTTCCGAGGTCCCTTCCAGCCCTAATGTCTATGTCTATGAAATATAGAGTTTGAGAACAGAGACAAAGGGCTCAGTTCTCCACTACCCTGCAGGTTTCTTGTGTGCAAACTGGGCATCAGCCTCTGTTGTTCTGACTGGGGAGCCTCTTCCATCCACTCGGTAGTCTCTGCGCAGGTGTGACCCACGACACAAGCTAGAAGGCAGTGGAGAATCTGAGCCCTTTGAAAAGTAAGGGCTATTCAAAATCAACACAGCTTCAATGGATCAACTCTCTTGCCATGTCAGTGCCTGTCACAGGGTTCATAAACTAAGCTGTGCTGTATTTGCTCTTTTCTCACTCGGTTTTCAATAAACCCCTTTATTTATCCTGCATTTAACCACTGCAAGCCACGAGGGCTAGTAATGCAATTTAATACGGGCAGCCTTCTCTACAAGCCACCCTTGATTTTAGACCTGAGGGAGGAAGCAGTTCAATTTAATAGCAACCACAGCCAGTAAGCAAAGATGCACAGAATTGAGGCTTATATGCATGCCCCTAAGAACAGGGCTACTCACTACCACTGAACGCACCCTGACCACGACACAGATCAGTTTATACACGTCTTCTTAAAAAGCAACACGATGCTTCGCAGCAGATAATAGTAAGTTGGCAATCCAAGCCATGTCCTCGCTTCTCAGGTTGGAGCCTACTACAGGTCTCCATCCAGTAATAGAGGAAAGGTTAGTGCCTTCGATTCTCCTCTGCCACCTAGCTAGTATTACTCATATGGAAAGAATTTGGCAACATGTCCATGGTGGGAATATAATACCAAAACATTATGGAATAGGTCACTCAATATATTGCAAAGGATTTGCCGAGCATGCCTAAGGAAAACATCTTTAAGATTTCCTGGAAGGCATTAAAAGTTTTTCAATTTCAGTGTAATCATTTTAGGATTCCCATGGGATTTTAATGATGTGTTACAGGACAATTTGCAGTATCCCGTGTGCAAATATTAGTGAAAGACCAAGCCGGGAATCATAAACCAGGTTTTGACTCGATGTTGAGCTTGCCTGGGGTATTTCTGAAACATTTTTGAGGAGCTCTTTGGAGGATTTGAACAGGGTTTTGATAATGATATAAGTAGCAGCATAATTGTTTCTTATAATATAGCACTCATCTCTGAAGCGTAAGACCCCAAATAGATGCCAAAAAAGACATGCATTTAAATAGGCATGCTAGCGCAATGGAAAGGCTGAGGGAAAATGGTCTACTTCTTAGGGTCCTGACGAGGGTCTTAGGAAGCTGGGCTCAAGTTCTGACTCTGCCAGAGACTCCTTGTTTGATATTAGGCAAGTCACTTAGGGCTGGATCCAATAGAACTGGATCCAGCCCAAAGTGACCCACAGGTCAGGACCTGGAGTGGTTACACCTTACTTTTAGCCTCATGCCCTGCTAGTGGAGTCCCTTAGAGCCTTACAATGCAGTGTGCAGGCTCCACATGCAGTAAAGAAGAGGAGAATTAAACCCTCCAAAGGGTATTCCAAAGCCCATGGGAAATGGTATCCACAGGGTGCACCTGAAACCCTGTCCCTCCCTTCAGGTGCCTGAATCAGGACTCAAGGCTGGTGTTCCCATCCACTTGGGATCCAGAGCCTGGAGCCACTCCTGGAAGTAAGGCCCTACGAGTTGTCTTGGGAAGAACTGAGCAGAGCTCACTCCTTTGAAAACATTCTGCAGCATGTAGGAGGTGGTGGTGCCCATCTGCATATACTAGCCTAGTGGTTATATTACTAGACTAGTATATAAAAGGGACACCCCTCAGGCAGAGGAGGGAACTGAATCCAAAGTGGGGCTTTGTTCTGCTGCAAGGTGGAGGATGTGGGTTTGAATACCATCAGGCAGAGAAAGGAATTGAACCCAAAGTCCTGGACTAGTTTAAGTGAGAGCACTCTGCTATTGAAGCTGTGCCTCTGCATAGCATAAAATTGTGCTTGAAGAGGCCGGAAGTAGAGTAAGCAAGGAAGAGCATGGCTCCAGAGACTAGCAGTCAGGTGAGAGGGGCGATCATGCATCTCAGTCTCTCCCCTTGGGATTCTGTTTCTGTTAAAACCAAGGCCTGTGCAACGTAAAAAGTACAGGACAGAAAAGGTATAATCCAGGACTCCCCATTCCTAGATAGATGTCTTAACTAATAGGCTATATAGCCATGGCATCACTTTTTTAGTCTGTCCAGTTATATGAATCTTGCATTCTTGCAGTGCAGCAGCCCAGATCCAACAGGAGAAGTGGAAAGTGCTCTCCACACCTGAGGTTGCTTGTATTGCAGGGGAGAGGGGGGGAGGTTTGGGACCCATACATTTTGTACTTATGCACCTAAGGTCAACCCCTGTCCCGTTTTGAATCCGGTCTTTAATTTGCAACGTGGGACAATCCTCCAAACCTTTGTCTGCCTTGTCCATTTAGGCTGTAAACCCTTTACAAGAGAAACATCCTTTTTGTTATGGTAATGTATGTTATTCCCAGGAGCCATGGTAATGGATTTAAGCATGTGCTGGTGCACCTTGCTGAATCAGGACCGTGGAGCCTTATTTCCAGATGTCACGCGAGCTGAGAACCCCAGTTTATCAATGGGAGCTCTTCTGCACAGGGTTAGTGAGACCAAGCTCTCTGAGAAGCATCTCACTACATAGTTCGATAAAAGACATCCCTTGAAGCTATCTCAAATCCCTACATGGGAAATTCATTGCTGTGCAGAGGAATCAGAACATCACTTAAGCCCTACTCTGAGTTTCACCCTTTCAGCCATCTCTGACCCAATGTTTACAAGAGCAGCCTGCTCCAAGGTGTCCCTGAACCTTTGAAGAAAATTAATATTCCTCAGCACTCCGAACCCAGAAAATGCCTCAGCCTGCAATAAAACAAAAGCAACATTGTCCCGAAGTGCATGGATTAGTTAACAACGCCGCACAGAATTAAAAAAATAAATGGAAAAAAAATCAGCTGGGAAAGAGATCATTTCAGTAGGGACAAGGAGCTCCATGTCCATTAACCACAATGTAAGCAAACAAACAACAACTTTAAAGACCCCGTTGGCTTCCAAGGCCTCGTCTATACTGGGAATTAATTTTGATTTTGACAGTCAACAACTGGCAGACAGCGCAGCTGTATCAGGCCAAACTACAGCAACGTACAATTTTCTTCGTCTACATGAGGAGGTGGCTGTGGTGTACTACACCAGTTGCTACAGGAAAGTTGACCAAAAGAGACAGGGATGCATTAATTTGGGTATCTGTACAGTTGTTTGTTTTCAGATGTCGCTGTAATACAGGTAAGACTAGGTAGCACAACTTAGCAGGCTGCATTCAGTTGCTGTTGTACCCTGCAAATGGCTCCCTGATTAAGCATCTCTAATACTGGCTGCTGGCTATTGATGTACTCCAGTACAAGTACAAAAAGCAAGGCCTAAGATCCTGGTTTTCCACCATTTGGTACTTTGTGTGGTTATATACACCTGTGCAGAATGGGTGTAGCATCCTATCAGATGAGAACTCCTGATTCACATACAAAGGCATGAAACGTGCCCTGCAGAGGCATAAATGGCAGCACAAGATACAAGGCAGTGGATAGAGTGGGTAAATCTAGATTTTTTTTTTAATTACTCTTCATTGATTCAGAAGTAAAATGTCAAAAGTACGAGCTAAACGTTTTAAGTCATGTATAAACCGGGAATAGCAAAATAGCAAACGTGGCTTCTTCCAATCAAAGCAAAACAACCTGAAAATCCCAAGCAAAAGTTTAATTTGAAAGTCTTATTTGAAAGTGGGTCGTTTAATTTCAAAACAGGAGTTCAAAAATTGAAAAAAAAAGGATTTTTCCGTTCCATATGAAATGGGAAAAGTGGTAAATGGGGTGAAATCAACATTTTCCCTACTGAAAATTCTGATTTTTTCTGAACTACATTTTTCAATGGGAAAAGCGATTGAAAAAAAATCCAGCCAGCTCCAACAGCAGAGAATTGGACTACAACTTTTGCACTCTAGAAAGACTGGACAGGGCAAATCACATGCCTCCTACCATGCATCATTAAATCCATCTCGTGTGTCCTTGCTGTTCGAAAACGAAATCATTCATCAGGAAACATCTCATGCGAATACAACAAAGTTATTCAGCAACTTAGGAGATGCTTTTTGGAGCCAGAAATTCAAGTTGAAACCAAACTCCCCCAATGCACACTATCCAGATGCCTACCATCATTCGATACATGTTCCTGAATGTTATAGGCATGAGGACGCTGCCAGTACTAGCATCTTCGCACACTTGTCCAAATGGCAATCTCTTAAAAGCAGTCAGAGACACGGACACTCACCTGTACACTGTACTACAGGTAACTGAGATCTGCTTAAATCCATGCTCTGACATTTTAAAGTACAGCTAGTTTACCATATGTAGTCAATTTGCACATCACTGCTCTCATTATTCAACCAGCTCTAATAAAAGCCATTCTAAATATTAATCACACTTGCTGCTAAAAGGGAAAATAACTCATTTCTGCAAGCTGTTGTGACTGTGCCAGGAACCTGCTTGCAATGATTCCTAGTGCTAGGATCTTGCTAGCTCAGATCCCAAGTGCTGGGACACTGCCCCAGGTGTGGGGGACTTCAGAAATCAAACCATTTATCCCTCTGACCAGTGCATCTTCGCCCCAGTGACAGTGTGTATTAGCATCAGGATAGCTGGGACTGAGGCAGCACTGTCCTCATGCCCCCACACAGCCTGGGACACAACTCCAGTCATTGCTACACAAAGCTGGACTTGAACAGGTCTTGCAGGAAGTTGAGACACCCCTGTAAACACAGGGACAAACCAGGGCTCACACCTGGACTAACCTTACAACCTATGGAGGACCGAAGGCTCATATCTGGTCCCACTTCTGTCTATCTCAGTACCTCAGTCTCTCAGTTTAAGCCTTTCTTCTCAACTCCCCATCATCCCTAATGAGAGCCACATATATTTGACGAGTTGTCAGAACTGTGAGCCCAGTTTCAAATGAAAATAGATCTATGGTCCAGCAGCATTAGTCCCTTTGCAATAACTTGGCCTGTGTTCCCAGTTCCTCTTATCTTATGAGCAATACAAAGAAACAACTGTCATGGGGTCTCCCTCAGGAGCTCTTTTCTTGCCCTTGGACTACCTGTGCTTCAGGATTTGGGCTTTGCTGAAGGGGCTGCATGCTGCGCTGTGTTCCCCAAGTGTCTGCAACTTATATTTCTCCTTTATTACCTTTGGCTCCAGCACAATGGGCGGTGCAGTATTTTTGTTCTCTACTTAATAATCTTTTGGCTGCTGTTGGACATCATTTCTCATTGTATCGGTGGAGGATTAGCTGAGATGATGGGGAGATATTTCCTGTCTTAGCCAGCGGGATGGGCTTTGCGGGGCTTAGGCCTTCTTTTCACATGGTGTAATGCTTTGTTTGGGAATGTGCAGAGGCAGCTAATCCACACCAGGAAGAGCACGCAGCTCTAAGCACAATCTCTTTGTTACAGCAAGAAGTCATAGAGTAGGCTAGATAAACAGCATCCCAGGCAGTTGTGTCCTAGGCTGTCTGGGTCCATTTCCAGCTCTGCCACAACCTGCGGCATGTGATCCTGGGCAAATTACTTCGCTTCTCTGTATCTTGCCCCCTTCGCATCCTTTCTCTCTGTATGCTGCAAGCTCTGGATCGTTGTATGTTGTATGGCTCTTACTGTATGTTGTACCCTGCACAATGGCTGCCAATCTCAGTGTGGGACTTCTCAATATTGCTGTAATGCAAATAATCACCATTGCCATAGCAAGAACCCCCAAAAGGTCAGATTTCTGGTCTTGAAAAGCTAAAACTTTTCTGAACTCTATAAGCCACCTAACACTGTAAATAATCAAGAAAACAGACTCAATTGTGGGCATGGTAGCAATAGTTAAGGCACCTGGTGAACAAATTTGCCGCTACCAACAGGGATAATTAAGGTTAGTGGGGCATCCTAAACAGAAAGCAAATGTCCCAAGCTCCTTTGCAAGTCAAATCTGAACAGAGGGTAAAAAAAAATCCTGTTTTTCATTGGTATCAATCTTCTAATCAGAGCTCAGAAATACTGCCGTGCGATTTGGGTGTCACTGCTGGGTGACTAGCAAATCACACATCACTTACTTCCCGTGGCAGGCGGTTTGCGAGCAATCAATCCAGAGGCAAAATTTGTTGACACAAACTATCGATGAGAAAATACAAATTTGTCCAAAGTGATGGTCTGTTTGCAAATAAATTGTGACTAGAAAGAAAGGGTTGGAATTCCTGGATGAATTATTAGCTATAGATGACTCAACAAGCGCTCTGAGCTTGTCAGAAAGCATCAGCCTTATTGAGCTGCACAGCCCCTCCTTGCTGACCGCTTCTTGGCCCAGACTCCATCTCCAAAAGGTAGAGACTTGAGGCTGCTGTTGCAAGCCCTCTTCAGGCCTAACCTGCTCCATCTGTGCTCTCACTCTCACCCAGCTGTAAGTTCTCACTGACTCTTAAAAGCCCCGAAGGCTCTTTCTTCCTTCGAGAGGGCAGGCACTGGGTCTTATCACACAGCAAGGTAGCCTCTGTGCCCCGTAGTACTGAGGTCTGGATCATGTATGGCTGTCTTCAGGCACTTCCCCCAAGCCTGGTGGGACATCGCTTTCCAGCGGTAGTTGCCAATCAAGGCATGCAAAGGACTAATTTCGCTGAAGAGAAAGAACTGAACATAACATGTTGGATTATAAGTGGAGAAAATGTTAAGATTTATTTTTTTTAAAACACATTTTCCCAGCCTTGGGGCGATTCAGTGCATTTTCCTGCCATTACTGATGGGGTCTTTCTTGCCACAAGACAGTATGAACAACATGCTTCATGAAGACGTCATAGGCATATTTACACAGCCTTCATACCGTACTCAGGACCCCAATCAGGAAGCCCACCCTGCTTATTGGCTCCTGTTCCACACACATGAACTCCCCAAAATGAGGTTATGACCCATTATATACAGTAGTACTGAGTAGGTACCCAGTGCTGCTCCTCAACTCACTGTCTTGGGCACATGGTAAATGTTTGGCATGGCTTTAAAGTTGTCCGGTCTTCAGGAGTTGTCTAATTCTGTCTAACGGTGCATTTTCAAGAACTGGCACAGGTAGAGCTAGAGCAAGTGCTTTGTGGTGGCACTTCTAGACATGCTGCAAAGGAATCCTAGGTGTACTCATGAACTGCAGACAATAGGACTAGAAGGGACCTCGGGTGGTCATCTAGATGGGATTATCAGGGCTCTCTAATTGCCCTGTCAATTCTTGCCTTGGGAGATGGCACAGAAAGTCAGGTATCCCGTTAAACTTCAGGGTGAGCCACAACTTCAGTCCAAAGGAGAAGTGGGAGAGATTCCTGGAAAGTTAACGACCCCTGGCAGAGGTGGTTGGAGTGAGGTGGGGTGGGATAAGTCAAGGAAGGCTTTAAAAGACAGGCAATCTGAGTACATTTTTCTTTTTGCAAGCTGGCATGAATGTCCTGAAATCAATTTCTCAAGAAAATATGTTCTGCATATTGCAATGAGACAGAAGTTCACATTTAATGAGCTGTAACCCATAAGGGATAGAGCTGGTCAAAATTATTTCACTGATACACAGGCTGATGAAAAATAGCTTTTTTTGATCCAAGAAATACATTTCTTTTACAGAATTTTGACAAGAAAAGGAAACCTGACTTGGTTGGAGGGAGAGGGGGAGGGAACGGGCGTGCTGACCGCATTTTTTAAATTCTGTTTCTCTCCTTTTTTCCCTTTCTTCAGTCCTCCTTTTTTGAGTTAGGAATTTTGAAACGGTGAAGTCCCATCTTATTCATTTTAGGTCACTGAACAAATGAAATATTCCAAAAATTCAGTCTAGGTCGTTTTCTTTTCATGCCTTTGTAAATATTTTCCCAAAAACCGTCGCCATGTTTAACCAGCCGTGCGGCGTCTTAAAAGCTTTAGGAACAGAATCTGAACAACTGAGCCGAGCCATACGACACTCCAACCAAGTGGGGTTATGCCCAAGATTTTCCAAAACACCTGGAAGAGAAAGATGCCCAAACCACACATAATTTCAGTGGGATTAAGGAATTCCCTTAAGATCCTTTGAAAATCGCAATAGCATGTGATTTTCCTCAAATCACTGAGCGAGACACTGAGAACCCAGGTGCTGTGCAAGAACCAGTAGAGATGCTGCCTCTCCAGCGCATTCACTTCAAAGGGAGCCACTGCACATCTTCCACCCACTTGATTTGTGTTGCAGTAGATTGGGGTATATCTTTGTTCTGCAGCAAGTCAAGGAAGGATTTAGGGAGAGCGGTGCCTGCCGCCGGGAGGAATGCAGTGAGCAACTCCCACCTCCTCCCCAGGGAAGGGGCTCAGAAATGTCAGACTCAGTTTTCTCAACATACCACAGCTGAGTGTTTTCTGGCCAGCGTGCATAGCCAAGCCACGGGAGACAACCCGAGGAGTACGCAGCTGAGAAGCTTGGGGCATGGACTGGCCAAGCCAAGGGTTGCCCCAAGGCCTGATTCTCTATGCTAAGCTCTGCAGGCAGCAGTGTGGGGCGCGGAGACAAAGATGTCAACAAAAGCCATCCCAACCCAACAGCAGCACTTAATTTGTTCTGTTTCCTGAGCCCCAGGGGAGCTTCAGCAAGGGAAATGGTTCAGAGAAGAGACAGCAGACGCAAACCTAAACCTCTCTCCAAACAGAGACATTTTTTCACATGCGCTGCTGCATCTTTCCCTGCCAGCTTCCAGCAACTTCTTGTTACCATTTGTGCTGCTCTTCAAATAAGCCCTATTAACAATCCCAGACATGTAACAAGAAGCTGGCTTTTATTAGATTCCCAGCCCAAGGATGGCAAACCAAAAGGAGGGATCAGCTTGGAAACTCCAGCTTTTTCTCATAAAGAAAAATTTAGTGGGAAAAATTCCCCTTTGAAACTTTCTCCTCAAAAAATTCTAGTTTTCCCCTGGGAAATTAAAAAAAAATGTGAGTAAGGGGATTTTCTTCCCTTTCCCACACTTGTATTTTTTCCCAGCATAGTCTAGTGTTAGCCTGACACTTAAAAGCGTAAGTGCCATGTTCATTGGAAAAACAGTAACTTAATGTGAGAATATTTCTCTCCCGTCCCTTGATTGCTTTCTTTCGCCTGGTCTCTGAATCGGAAAGCAGTCAGGAAGTGGGGTAAAGTCCGTAGTTCCAAAACAAGACCTTTTGTCTTTCCTTCTGAAATGTTTTGGTACAGAGATGGTTTTTTCCCTGGAAATTTTCCATTTTGAAAATGAAAATGTGCCCCTCAGTGAGGCCAAGTAGCCTAGACTGAGCTCTGTTGCTGTGGCTAGATTGCAGCTAGTGTGAGGTTGCTCATTAAAGTCTATTTCAGGTGTCTATGATAGAGAATATGTTGCTCTGATTGTACAGCACCCAGCACAGTGGAGCCAGGAAGTGCTACCATAATAGAAATGATGATATACATGCAAAGATAAGGTCTTTACTATGAACTACTTCAACCTCTATAGATAAACCATTAGCTTTACTCATGTGGGTAATCTCAAAAGGGAACAAAAGAGGCAACTCATTCATGCCAGTATTTACAAAGCTTTCATTTTAGGCATGATGGCTAGGGACAGACATTCAAAAAGCCTGAGCCTGAATTGATTCAAGCTGTGCAGGTTTGTCTAACCTGACTAGGCTGAACTGGTTTGGAACTGGACAGACATTCTCTCTGGACTGAGGAAATTCAGGCACACACCTGCAGTGGATCAGGCTGGACGCCAGGTGGTGCTAGAGCAGCCCTCCCTTCCCTTGCAGGGAGCTGAGCTGCAGGAGGGGGGTGTGGCCAGGTGGCATGACTCTCTCATTAGGGATGGCTGCCTGCAGTCCCAGGCTTTTCCTCGCTGGCTGCTCACGAGGTGGGGAGTGTTGTCACCCCCCAGTCCCTGGCCAGCACTCTGAGGCAAGGAGGGGTGTGCAGTGCATGCATCTGTTGATGATACAGAGCTTTTCAATCTCCCTCCCTGCTTTGTCATATTGTCTGCAGCAAACTAACAGGCGAGCAAGCCAGTGGGAGTGGGGTGGAGAGGGGCTGATAGTGTTTATCAACCGATTAGCAAAACAATAGTCTCTCTCCACATTACTTGGACCTTAAACAGCTTACAGGCTGACCTGTTGATCACCTCTAGAAGTCCTAAAGCGGTCACTGTTCTGTCTGTCCCAGTAAAATTGGATAGAGACACATATACAGACATCTCTCAGCATCTGCTAGCATACCACTTGCTGGCTACGGTCCCTTCTGTGGCAGAGAGGAGGAAGAGATCTCTACTTAAGCAGTGAGTGCTGAGAGGGAGGGAGAGGGGTCCATGGGGAAGCCAGGAGACCTTTCTGCGCCTGCAAGTCTGTAAGTCTGTGCTGAGCTCCAGCCAGGTAACAGAGGGGCAGGGCCAGCTCTGCTGGGGAGCAGAGAAGCCCACTCAGCCCAGAGAGCATGCTGGGATGCTAGGGACTCTGGTTTAATTTAAACCAGGAAGGGGTCTGGGGCAGACATTGCATAAACTGGTTTGAGCCAAATCAGTTAAGTCTGATACTACATTCAACTAGGGTTATCTCAAACCGGTTTCAGCCATTTTCAAATTGGTTTATGTGTACTGAACATCCGTTCTGTTACAGATTTAAACCAGTTTCTGATCACTTAAACCAGTTTATGAGTAATGTCTGTCCCTGGCTGATATGAGAAGAGGGTGAGGGACTGCAAAGGTCACAGCAGTTAGATCATGCTATTATTCAGTCTGGCATATGACTATCATGGGGCTCCCTTACATACATACACATTTTAAAAAATATTTTAATTGTCTGATGATTTTTCCTTTTAATTTTAGCTGCCAAGTTTTTGTGGCCAATTTTCTCTGTTTAGGTTCTTTTTAATCCTTGCTCACTTGCTCCCTTTACTCCAGGCTTTCCAAATGTTTATGATTTTAACGTTAGCCCACATGACCTGGAAACACATGCTTCACAACTTTACTCATGTGACTTGTCTCACTGATGTCAAGGTAAAATGTGTTTCTTGGTGTTTTTAAGACTGGGAGCTTGGTTTCTTAACCCTTGCCCAAGAAGTTCAGTTTACCAGCCTTTTTGTAATAAATAGTTGTCTGTCGGGCTTTTTTTTAGCACAGCTATGTATTTCCTTCTCTTAATAGAGGCACTACAGATGTGCAACACTTGGCAAAGCACTTCTCTTTACCCTTTGTTTTTGCTTATGACTTTGACTGTAGCTTGGTTCTTGATTGTGTATCATGTTTTTCCCTCCTATATGACTCTGAATAATCAATTAAGAAAGCCAAGAAAATAAATCAAAGCGCCAGCTAGTAATGCAGAAGGAACGAAGGGAAAAGCAGCCATATGGATTTCATCACCAGTGAGGAATAACACATATCACAGCAATAACCGAGTGTAAATGAGTGTGTGCACTCGCTGTGGCCACTTCCAAAATGATTGTTTTTGTCCACAAGTTACAGAGTCATTCTGTGGTTTCCGCTCAGTTCCCGTGGGACAACTGCATTCCAGAACCACCTAGCCCATTCCCAGCGCTTTCCTTTGCAACACGGCTTTTGTTGGTTGATGCTTTAAGTTTCTGTGCAATTAACCGCGCTCTGGATATGGTTCAGCAGTTCCAGGGAAATCTCTGAAGGACACTTCCAAGAAGTGTTTGCCATTATGTGCAATGACAATTTCCCACTCTCATGCACTGTAAAAGCCCCGCAGCCTTAGAACTCTCTACCACTTCCCTAAACAAGAATTAATCAAAAAGCTCAGGTCTTTGACAGCCAAGACAAGTCATGGAAGGAACTTTGTCTGATGGAGCAGACCGACCTGAGCTTTGTTTTTTGATTTGAACTCAAAAGCTCCTTAGAGCTTGGGCTGAGTTAATGTGTTGACAAACACAAGAAGTGCTGAAGGATGGACCACAGAGGCACTAAAATATTAGACATTTTTTTTCTCTGTGAATTTGTCAAAGTTTACGTCTTTTTCCAAGAACCGTATTCTTTTGCGACGTGTCCTTTTGCCTTATTGTTAACACAATAGCAGTGCCTTTATTAGCCATCTGATCTATACACATATTAATTAACATACACAATGCATACTAAAAGTTTTTCTAAATGCAGGTGGATATCAGTAGCGTCAAAATTTATGAATGGGTTCGTCTACACGTGCATTAATGCGCTTTTCCTAATGTGTATTAAAGTAGTACCGCCAGTGTGAGGTACTAAACTAATGCAGCTTAGCATGCCCTAATGTGCAGTGGCACAAACACATGCTTTCTTAAGTGATGTTTAATGCACGGTAGCCTATTTTATTGCAGCTTACTATAACAGCACTTTTTTTTACGTGCTTCCTTAATGTGCAGGAAAATAAGCTACTGCACATTACAGCATACAGGTAGACATGCCTACTGTCTTCCAATCCCAGCTGCTTAGGATGCTTTTGGAGAAACCCTTTTTTATTGGAAAATACTGGTTCATTGAAATTGTGTGTGCGCGCGCGCGCGTGCAAAACACCTGTTTTGATGAACTGTTCTGCTCAAAAGCTTGGGGAAGAGACTTAAACTTGCAGAAACATTTTGGTTTGACATTTTCTAAGGGAAATATTCCAGATTTTTGGTTTAAAACAGGCTTTTTTTTCTATTTAAAAATTAAATGCCCTCAAGGGCAAAAAGAAAAAAAATCACAAATTAGCCAAATGGTCCAACTCGAACCAAATATGTGAAAATCGTCAAAATAGGACAACTGTATTGCTCTGATCTGCCTTTTCAGCTCACAAAAAAAGGTTGCAATTTTGTAATTTTGTCTTGATTCAGGACCAGAAAAGTTTGTTGGTTTTTGGGGGGCTTTTTGAAATCTTGAGACTAGGCATTGGATGGGAAAATCAGTCCCTTCCCATTCTTAACTTCCATTTCCCCTATGGGTATAGAGCTAACTGTAATCTCCAGGACTGGCAAAATGGCACTTTTCATCTGCAATAAAAATCACACATTTGTTTTGTTTTGAAAACCCTAAATAAAGTCTTCTTGGCACGATGCTAGAGCTGGCCTCTAATTGCATTCTGTTGTAAAACAACTTTTCCTAATCAGAGATTATGCCCGGCATGCCATTTGGGGATGAAATTAATTGCATGTGGACGCCAAATTGTAGTCTAGTCTGGGTTCTGGAAAGAATCAAGGGTCTGAGACTGCATGACCACCAGCTGTGGAGGAATGGTATTTGGGGGGCAACGGGTGGAGGAAGGAGATAAAAATTAAGAAGGGACAGATCAGGA
Source organism: Caiman crocodilus (assembly GCA_030014935.1). NCBI lineage: Eukaryota > Metazoa > Chordata > Crocodylia > Alligatoridae > Caiman > Caiman crocodilus. The sequence continues at coordinate 6,957,611 of JAGPOW010001661.1, forward strand.
AATGCATGACAGAAAGCGCAGACCACAGGGATCCCCAAGCATTACTACCATAGTTTTTTTGATCTTGAAAAATCTCCTTTTGTCAACTGTCATTGTTCAGCTCCAGATTGTGAGCTGCTGAGAACAGCTCTAGGATGTCCAGGGTGACTGTGGCCAGAGGCCAGGAAGTGCATTGAGATACTTCTACAGCAATAGCTGTTCTTTCTCTCTGGCTATTATTATACCAGTGGCTGAGCAGATAGACCAGCACACGTAGGACGAGATACAGAAGTCAGAGAAGTCCATTTCTGGAATAAGTCTGGTTTTGTTTTAGAAAGAGAATTAGGCCCTGAGTTAGCAAAATGCTTGTGTGTGTTTGAGTCTTACTGAACTGAGGTGTACTAACAGGCAGGCCCTTTGGTGTTATGCTGAGTCAAGACTTTGTTATGTTATAGTCCTTGTGGTTATTAAAATGTCTTTTAAAACTGCTGGAGCCCTGCCACAAGTCTTTTGCATCAAGAGTGAGGCAGGAATAGTAGATAACACAAGAAGTCTGAAGGAAAGTCAGGCAAGTTTGATCTACTTTTAGCCTATTACAGTGACACTCAGTCCTGACTAAAGCAGGAGCCAGGGATCAGTCAGCATTAACCAAAGCTCCACAACCAAGTACGCACACTCAGGTGCATAGTAGCAGATGCATGCCAGCTGAAAAGACACTATGCACTATGTAGTTACATATGCTGGGTTAGGGTTATAGCATGTTTTGCATCACTCACAGGCAATCATTTCTGTGATAAGGGGCTGTGTGGAGCCACAGGTGAAGAGGCATTGAAGAGCTGCTGCTATCTCAGTGCTACTGGCCTATTTTGTCAGTATGCAGGAGCCCCAACAGCTGCCAGGACTGTCTCAGTAGGCACTCACTGGCATATCTTCTAGGCACAGGTCTGAGCTGTCATGGTTAGATGTCCACAGTCTGAATTCATCCCCAGCAGTTCTGATGTGGAAATTGTCAAAGACATCTGAGAGAATTAGGTGCCCAACTCCTATTAGCAGTTAATGGGACTGTGATGTACCTAAGTGCCTTGTAGCAGAGCAACTTTGGGTGCTTGCCACATTAAGGGTTTAAATAGGGCAGACCCAATCAGGTGGTCACATGGCAGTCAGGAAGTCTCCTGATTGGTGAAGAGCTGGGCAGCCTCAGTATAAGACCAGGTCCAAAGAGCAGAGCTGGCAGTTGCAAATGGGGAGTTGAAGGATGAATGTCACCTGGCTGGTGTGCTGCGGCTCCCAGAAGATCTGGAGATCAGGGTAGGAACTATGGAGAAGCAGGAAGTTCTAGGACCCAGTGGGGTCCCATGCCCCGAGGAAGGGGCTGAAAGCCTGTGGCCATCCTAGAGTAAGGGATCGTACAGCCAGCAGCCCACGTGAGAGGCCAGGATGGCCTGTTGAGAGATCCTAGCTAGACAGGAGCCCAATGAAGACACCTGAGCAGAAGGGGCTTAGGGTGTGTGGGCCTACAGAGAAGCTAGGTAAGGTCCTGATCAGAACTGTTGCTAGCATGGGCTACTAAGGAAAGGTCTGGGGAGACCCTGGGAGTGGAGTTGACCCTGGAGGGGTCTCTGGAGGGACTCAGATGAGGCCAGTGAAATAAAGGGCTGCTCAGCATAGGATCTGTAGCGCTCCAGGCAAGCCCAGGTGAGAGGACCAATTTATGAAGGGGTTCAGGGATGGCCCCTGCTGAGCAAGTAGATCAGCTGCTTCCAGACTGAGCCCTAGAGTCTTGACTGGCCAATGCAAGGGGCCAGGGCCAACGGGCTGAAGGGTAATTAAGCCCACCGCAGAGGACAAGCCAGGGCAGCAGAGAGCCCTGGCACCCTGGTTGACTTAGAAGTGAGGCCAGGGCCTAAGAGAGGCCAAAGGTCCATCAACAGGGACCACTGCTGACGAGGATAGGAGGTCAACCAGCTAGCAGCCTGGAGTGATGGAGGCTGAAGCGCAGCCTCCTGATGGGAAGTATCCTGTAAGGGGTCTGAAAGAGAGTTGAGGCCAGCGACCAAGGATATGTGAAAAGGGAGAGGCTGGAATAAGAGTGAGCTGCCCAAGAAGAACATGAATGAGCCCAGGGAGGGAGGTATGACACCAAGGCAGGTAGTCCTGTCCTACAGTGGTCCTGGGGCATGACCTAAAACTACACCCTGCCGGGTTTGGATGGTGTAGTGGGACTGCCTGTGGCAGGGCAATCTCCAGGAAATGTCATACCTGTTAGTGAAAGGTGAGTACGGGACACCGGAAAGCCTTGGCACCTACTGCCTTGTGGGTGACCCTGTAGAGGAGAGAAGTGAGAGGAGCACGTCCAGAGAGAAAAGCACCAGGCTTGGGTGACAACACAGGGACCAGGAGGGCTTGAGGCCTAGTGGGAGTCCTGAATTAGAATGAGGTCTAGTGAGAGGCTGAGTTAAGGGCCCGGGTACGCCAACAGACACCTGAGGCCTGAGTGGGCTGTAGGCCGAGTTGAGGTGCCGGGGGCTGGAGTCAGCCCAGAGTGTGAGGCAGTAGGCCTGCTGCCCCGTCAGAGGGTATGGCCTGAACTGGGTGGCCTGAAGGTCTGTGCGGGGCCAGGACCAAGAGTGCAAGAGTTGAAGCCTGAAGGGCCGGAGAGAGTAGGGAGCGTGGGTGGTCCTGAAGGACTCTGAGGAGTAGAGCAGAGTGTGTGTGGCCCGTGATGGGGCAAGACTGAGCGTAACCTAGTAAAAAGGGTAGCACGAGTGTGAGACACAGTTATGGGGCATGTGAAAGAAGCCCAGCACAGGGGCAGAGTTTGGCCCTGGAGAGGGCTAAGTCAGTGTCTACTGTGAAGCATGGGACATGGTAAAGAGTCATGTAATAAGCCCTTGGCATCGGGGCATTAAATGGGCAGCCTCCCACCTAGAAACAACAGTTAAGGTCCAGCAAAGGCATGGCAGATGAACCAGGTGGGCAGACTGCCCTGGACAGGTGGGTGGGCCAACATTGTGACCGGCCTTGGGACAGCCCTCGTCACACTCCTCTGGAAATCCCCCAGTGCTTTCCTAGTTTACAACAGTTCATGCCCTATCTGGCATCACATCCATGCGGGCTGCTGGTCAGGTGTGTGATCCCCCTGAGGTGAAGCGCACTGAGCCCAGATGTTCTGTGTTTCACCAGCACAAACCTTTAAGACCCAGTGAGGGCAGGATTTGGCTTGTGGTGCCACTAACCGTAACTGCGCTGCGACGGGGTTTTCTCTGGTAAAGGAGGAGTGAAAGACAGTCTCTGGCCTGGGCGAACTCTGCTCTGCAACCAGTGCCAGGCCTGGAGGAGGATTAAAGGAGGCTGCGTGAGTCAGGTAGAAGATAATCTGCAGATGAGATTGAACTTTACTGCAGGCGAATGGCTTTTTTGGCCAGTGCAAACACCCAAAGAATACTGGCAAGGGCTTCCAAATGCTGGCGTGCTCATTTAGCCCCTGAAAGCACTTGGCCCCTTGCTTATGCCCTTGTGTATTCAGGACACTGCATTTCCTGGTGGTTTCTTTTACCTTGTGTGTTCCTCATCAAGTCTGCAGAGGCTGAGTGTGTCCAAGCCTTCCTGCTCAGTTCAAGCTGGCACAGCCCATGATTTTGCTACCTCGCTTTGTGACTCAGTTTCCCCTGTATATTAAGTGGCAGCACTAATACTTAACTTGCGAGGCTAAAATAATTAACTCATTGAGCAATTGGCAGCACTAAAAATTGTTGTTTATGGTGTAGTTAGTAATAAAGTAGGGCTGTGGTCAGAAGAGTGATTATCTCCGATCAAGGATGGTCTTACTTTTGCACCTACTTTTGCATGGGAAGCTGAGCCATGTCAGCTGCGCACAGGTCCAGAAGCTGGAGGCAGACTGACTCCATAGCTGAGAGATCAAGGCTTGGGGCCGGGGGAAAATCTCTCGACTCTTTCACTGACCTGCTGAGTGACCTGAAACAAACCCTTCCATATTTCAGTACCTCTGTTTCCTCCTTGGTGAAAGGGTGATAACGTGACTACCCTTCCTCTCGGTGAGACGAGCCCTTGAACAGCTACACGCTCTTGTTTCTGGGGCTTGTGATAACGAGACATTAAGCAGCGTAGACTCTGGCTTGCTTTGCCCAAGCTGCGCTGGCTTTGCAGCCCTGACAGGAGCAAAGACATGTGTTTGTGTTTTGGTCCTATAAAGGGAATGGGTATGACTCACCAGAAACATGTGGGGCAGATGTCTGTCTGTGGTAATGAGGTGTCACTTTTATACAGTTTCTTTTTCTGAACCCAACCGCATTTTCAAGCTACTTTGAATGCCCTGCTGGGGGTGTTACCGAGCTCAGTTTAAAATGGCATAGAAGAAAGATGTAGGGTGATGCTTGAGTGATTGAGGAGTCTCGAGGTACATCTGTGCCGCTTCCCTGCCAGGACCGGGCCTGCCACTGAGGGAAATGAGCTGTGTCTGCCCACTCCTCCCCGGTGCCCGACCAGGTCTGGCTGTTCTGAGCTGCCAATGCTGCCTTCCCAAGCTGGATCGCACGCTGAGTGGGCAGGGCGTATTAACCTCAGTGCTGGGAAGCAGCCATTAAAACATGGCCCCTGATCATGAGGGATGCTGAGGGTGCCAGATGCCTAATCACTTTGCTCCTCTTAAAATCTTACTTCTCCCAAACCTGACATAACCTATTCATTCAGGTCCCCATTCAGCAGAGCGCATAACCGCTTGCCTAGTGCAGTGGTTCTCGCCGGAGGTGCTGGGGCATCCTGGCATGCCATGCAACCCCCTCGGGGTGCCACAGCGTGGGTGCTGCCATGACCAAGTAAGAGTGCCTTGTGTGCACCTCGTGAGATCTCATTAGGTTTCCTGACCAGTCTAAAGCAGGCGGGAGACCGGGCTCATGCTGCAGCCCTTCCTAGTCTTCACCCCTACCCTGCACCGCACTCCTGGCAGAAATAGAGCTGCATGGGCCATGACCCCAGTTGAGAACCACGGCGGTATGTGGAGGCAGCACCACGGTGGCTCTCGGCCAGGATGCTGCCGCACTCAAGCAAAGTTGTTGAGCCCTGATTCTAAACAGATTGAGAACCGCCGGCCTAGTATAAAGTAGGTTTGGATTTTTAATCCCATTGAAGTCAACAGGATTTAAGCACATGAGTGCCTGCTTCACGACCTGACAGAAATGTTAAGACACAAGCTCAGCTGAGTATGACTTGCAGGCAGTACACACTCCTACTCCCCCTTCACACTGTGCAGCTCAATGCACTTGCTAGCAGCAGCGCTCCTCCATTAGCAGTGCCCCCATGACCTCCACGGCATGCAGCCCTTGCTTCAGTAACCCGCTGCAGGGCTGTCAGTGCGACCCCCTCAGTACAATCCCTACTTTCCATGTGATCTCCCTCTGCTTCCACACAGTCTGCATGGGTCATTACAGCCATGTCAGACTCTTCCCTCCCAACTGAGCCCCTATGGATACGATCAACAGCCGTACTGGAAAACATCTCCCGGAAACCGAGGCACGCAGGGTGGGTGGAACTACTTCCCACACAGGGAAGGGTCTCATGAAATGCCCTTCTTGCTGGGGAGGAAAATGTTGCAGAGAAGCAGCACATTCATGATGCATCTACTTCATGCCTATCTTGCAATGGCTGCACAGTGCATTAGGTGGCATCGCTCAGGATGGAAGCTGAGGCGAGTCTCAGCTCGCAGCGGATGTGCAGTGACCAAAGATCTGTAAATTATTTAAAACAAATGACACCCCAAGGCAAAAAAAAAAAGTTTTTCTGGAAAATCCCAATTTCAGAGTCCATGGCTCAGAAGAAACCTCTGCTCTGTAAATGTGGCTGCCCCAGAGGCTCTGATTCAGCTGAGCCATGAGTATGCTCCCGCTGCCCACAGAAATGATCTTGGATCTTTCCTGGAAGGGGGAGGCACAGGGAGTTGAACTAGCTGAAGTCTGGGTCCAAGCAAGAAGGCAAGGATGGCAATGAGTTTGGAGGGTCAGTACAAAAGTGGCAAAGCCGGGGTACTGATTAGCAGACAGCGATTCCAGCCCATTGCTGTGAAGGGAGACGCTCTGCATTGGAACTGTGTCCAGATAACTGCACCGGACAAGGGACATGACTCCTGATCACAGACCACCTTGCTGTAGAGATCGGAGTCCTCTATCGAGTCACAGAACAAGCAACATATGAGCCTTCCACTGATGAATTTGCCTAATAAGTGGTTACAACCATCCATATGCACTGACAGGTTTAAACACTGAGGCAGGATGGGACTTCTATAGGGTAGTTCAAGGGGAGATCATTAGGAACCATGGAATGACAATAAGCCAAGGGAAATGTAGATGACATCAGGGACAAAATCCAAATGGTGAGATCCAATCGGCTGTGAAACAGTCCCCTGAGAGAAGTGCAAGCTCTGTCATTTATGACTTTTCAACTGTGACAGGACAAGGCCCTGAAGAACTAAACCCAATGCTGCATTGCGGGGACGGACATAGCTGATCTAAGCATGCTCGGGACCAGCAGAGCTTTGGAATGGGGAAGATTTTTATTTCCCTGCCTCTGGTCCTGGCTGCTGTCTTCTGCCTCGCAGGACAGTGGAAAGTTAAAAATGTGAGACTCCTGGCAATTGCTCAATGCTAACTACAGTGGAGGGGAGTGGGCAAGTTTCTTTCTGACCTTAGTTTGGTATTCTCTGGCACATGAAAATTAATTGGCCTTGTAAAGTGTACCCCAGCTAGTGTGACTGCAGCTCACTGGAAACCTGGGGTTAGACCTGGAGACAGGGAGTCACAATGTCCGGGTTTTGATCCCAGTTCTGACACTTATTGCCAAAACGATCATTGCTTGAACTCTTGGGCACCCAAATGACAACCTCTTGGACTTTGGTTTGACCGTGCAAAATCCTGCCCCCCACCCCCAAGTCCACGCGTGGGCAGAGGGGAAAGCAGGTGTTCGATGCTTTTGTAAAGTCAGGCTATCAATGGCTATTAATTCAGCACCAAGAAGTCAAAGCAAAGGCTGCATTTGAAACTCCAGGCTTAAAAATAACCTCTCTGTGCCTTGGTTTCCCTCTGTAGAGCAAGGGAAATTGTACCTACCTCAGAGAAGTGCTGTGGCCAGTAACATTTGCAAAGTGCTTTTTAATCCTCTGTTGAAAGGTTCTGTGTGAGGGAGAGTTATTATTATTACATAAATGTGTCTAAGATTTTCCTGCATGGGCCTTCAGCTTGTCACAAAGATGTTTCCCCTTTGCCAGTGCATCTGCTTTTTGCAGCGAGGCCACAGAGTCTGCCAGGCTCGGGTCCACTCTAATTTACCACACTGAAGCTTTGGGTTAAAAAGCCCCCTAACAATCAAGAACCTTTAAATCAATAAAAAAATAACTACATCCCTTTTCTCTCTTTTTTTTCTTTTCCCTAGGAGAAAAACTGCATAAGGATCAAAAGGGGAGAGTAGTGGCTTTGCCGAGGATCTGCGGATGCCTCCCATTCCATCACACAGGTGTCCATCTCTGAGCCTGGAGGGGAAGATCACAGGTATGCTTGGCCTCCTGGAGTGCGGTTGGGACAGCTGCGAAAACATGTGCTCTCCGTCATGTCAGATCATCCGGCTAAAGTAAACCCATGAGGTCATGCCGGCACTGTTGTGTCACCCTGTAATAATTAGGACCACTGCCCAGTTGCCTTACAGCCCCCAGACCCAGCTTGCATACAGGTGTGTTGTTATTAAGCAGCTGGCATAACAAGGCCATGCCAGTGCAAAGTATGAAACAGCACTAGGCTTGTCCAAAACTAACATAGCTGGGCCTTGAAATATGGTCCAGGGGGTACAATTCTCCCTCTTGGAGATGAAAACAAATCGTAAAGGTTAAAAGGCAGGAATCAGGCCTGTTGCATTGTACAAATGTAGAGGAATCTCTGTGCATCGTCCCAGGAGTAAAAGCAGTTAATAGGTAGCCAAGTCAGAGGTTTAAAAATAGAACCCTCCACATAGCTATTCGGTGATGTCTCTGCCGTACTGGCCAGTGTTTGCTGCTACAAACCCCAGCAAGTTCAACAGCAGATTTGTAACGTTGGGCGTTTGCTTGCATACAGTGGGGTGGCAGATGGTAGCGGGGCTTCAGAAAAATTGACTTGAAAGGTGTTGGGATTACAGGTAACATGCCAAATTCCCTTCCCTGTTATGTTAACTCAGCTCCATTGAAATCAGGATTAACTGTAGAAGGGAGAAGATTTTAGTGGACAATAATCTGAGGAAGGTATATATGTAAGAAGTCCCCTTTCCTTATCAGATGAGGGACAGGAGAATCAAGTACTTCTTGGTGGGGTCTTGTGCTGCAGCACGCTGGAAGATTGTGGTGCCCAGAATGGGGCTGATCACGGCCCATTTGACTTACACCCGTCTTGCTCTAAGTGTGGATTGCTACAAAGAGTCATTGGTAGTGCGCACGGACGCCAAGCTTGCTTGCGACTCTGAAAATATGTGGTGTTTTGTATTAATGGAGCAAGCCCTTTTATAGAAGCTCCAGTGCAAGAAGTCTTGTGCCACACCTTGGCATCTCTTTCACAATAGCAAATAGGATCCAGTGCGTGTGATAAAGGCATGAAGATGCCTAATGTCAGAGGAGTCTGTTTGGAAACGTCTATTTTCTGCTGGGCCCTGACTAGTGAGCATGAATATGAGGACAGCGAGTATCTGCTGGGCCTATTCAAGCTGCCATTCAGTATAATGTTCAGCCACTAGGTGTCTCTGTGTGCTGTAGCACAAGGCCCCTGGTAAACCAAGGAGACAAAGCTGGAGCTCAAGTTGTTTCGGAGTCTGCTTCTGTGCTTCCCGTTTCAAAGCCTGAGACTCCACATATCATGCGACTTGTTAGGGTGTATTTGGCAGTCTGGTATTCACAACTGCCCCGAGTTATGGCTCCAACCACTTGCAGTGATCCACTGTAGTAATACACTGGATACTCCCTCCATCCTTACTTGCATTCAGTTAAGTACGCACATTAATTGAAGCAAGTCTCATATGACACGGGATCGGTAGAGGCTATTCTTTTAATAGCTTGTTATTTATTTGAAGCATGTGTCTTTCCATGAGGCTGTCAAAGAGGATGCATGGATCAGGATATACAGGAATAGAAGGGGAGCTGACTGGTCCGAAAGGGTTTCAGTAATGTAGCTTTGATTCAATGAAAAGGATTTTTTTTTAATGCACCATTACAAGCTTCTACCTCCCATAACTCAGCTCACAGTTTCTCACCCAACCTTCTCTAAAACTGCATTGCCTAGTCTTTTTCCCACTGCAATACCCTATAAATCCAGAGCAGGTGCACGCAGCTCGGATTCCAGTGCCAATCTGATAGTTCAAACACTGCCCCTGCCTCCCTTAAGGAGAATCATTTGCAAAAATGGAGCCCGTTCCAGCAGAGGGGAGACCTGGCAGGGAGCTCAGCTCCCCCAGCTGTTCCCTGGTGCTGCATGATCTCCCTTTCCCCGGGCAGCTGTGTGCTCCGGGCACGATGGAGCAGGGCCACGGTTTGCTGTTGCAGTTGGGAGCTTTACCCACAATGGTGTTTCTGGCCTGGGCCTTTTTTTGCCTGTGAAAACAATGTCAGCGGAAACCTGTTGAGCTCTGCATTGGCAATTTTCTTCTTTGCCAGAAAGCTTCTATACTGACACTGTTAATACCGTTGTGCTCAAGAGCCATTCTCTGTTAACAGCTTTTTCAGTGGCTTATCTTTTGCTCATCTTCACACTGATAACATGACTAATAATTTCATGCTCCTATCCCTCTGGTGAGACCTCTTTCATCTGAATATTGCGGGTTTTATTCTGAGCATCTTCTCAGAATAGGGATAAGAATACTAGGAGCCTGGCATTGTCCCTTAACACCCCCACCTCTGCCCATGAAGTAGCATTATCCGCACGGGTTTTCTGATAGGGAAACTGAGGCACAGGTGGGCAATGACTTCCCAAAGACACCCAACAACACGGGTTTAAAGCCCAGGGCTTGTGGCAGTTTTGATTTTGATCTCAAAGGAGAAAAGGTGTTGCCTGAAAGCAAACTTCCCTTATTAAACTGAAGCAAGAGTGACTATGTGGCTGACACTTATAGTGGAGGCCCGTCTCCCTGCAGCTGGTTTTCCCTTGCTGTCTTTCACGCAGCCTCTGGGAGGGAAATCTCTGCGTTAGAGGCTGGGCAGGCAGTGCTAAGATCCTGGCAGTATATTTTCCACCAGGCTGGATGGTGCAAGATGTGGGGATGCGGGGGAGACAGAGCTTCCACACATGGAAGTGGGAGATATTGAGAGACAGGAACAGTCCCAGTTAAGCTACTGTGTTGTCTACTAGTCCACTTAATTGTGAGGGCAGACTTGGGGAGGTATAGCCACTCTAAGGTTGATTTCATCCATCCAGCAGGCAGGCCGGAAGGGTGTGCGGGTGACGCCATTAGCTTTCATGATTTATATTGATACTAGAAGTCTTCACTGGGAAAGCAGCTCTCTCCACTGCAGTTGGATGTCATTTATTTTTGGTGCATGTGGATACTTGTTTTCATCACCCACTAGCCAGCAGGCAAGAGTATCTCATAACTTATGCCTGTGATGTCACCTGGCTCCAGTGAAATTACGAGACGCTGCGCTGCAAGAGACTGAAAACCAGCAAGCGTGTTTAAAAGGCAGCAAGAGACCGGGTTGAATGAGGAATTTTTGTCAACTGACTTCTCTCTGCAGCAACAAGGCTTGGCTGCCAAGAAACATCACAACAAACAAGGAGAGGGAGCTATTTATGGAGCCGCAGGAGATCAGGAATATGGGACACGTGAAAAAGCACTGGGATTTGCATCCTCAGTAAAATCAGATAGGAGGGCACTTAAACATCCTGCAGAACGGGTGGTATTGTTACCTCTGTGGGTCAGGTACAGTTTGTAATTCAGCACATCTTGAATCGTGGGCCATATCATGAGTTCACCTCTTAGGGAGCACAAAGGGGCTTCTGGTGCCGATAAAGTTCATCTTCTGGTCTCTGATCATGTGATAATCCTTTAGCCCAATCCAACCTTCCTTACCCAACATCTGTGCACCAAGGACTTGATCCAGAGTGCACAGGAGAGTGGAAAGGCACCTTTTGACTTCAGCAAGCTTTGGATTAGGCCCTAAAAGACCTTCTTTCTTCATGCTGCTGCACAGGAAAATGCTAACACAAAACCTGGAGTGGAAGATGCCATGCAATGCCATTTGGAAAACGCAACTCTGCTGTATCGGATCGGATCCCAGGCTGAGGAGGTGGCAGTTCCTGTTTAGGTGATGCTGCTGAAAACGTAGGTGAAATTTTCAGAAGAGGCCAAGTGATTTTCAGGATATAAAGCCCATGCTTAAGAAGTATTAAGGTATCTCAAGATGCAGCCAGGAGCCTTGGGAGACTTGCAGAAGTGCTTAGGTGCCTAGAAGCAAAAGCGGTAGCCACTTTTGAATATCCCACATGGCACTTATCTCCATCATTTTAGACACCTAAATACCTTTAAAAATGTGCCCCTCCGTCTCGCTGACTTGCACTGAGACTCCAAAGAGGCTAGTCCACTTTTCAAAATAAGACTTAGCTCCTACATTCCTTAGGGCATTGCCTTCATGGTGCAAGGTAGCATTGGGATGACCTGTGCCAGGCCAGCTCCGTATATGCTAGCTTCCACCCCAAAACAGGGCAGCTGCCTTTGCGTGGCACAGTGAACATGCCAGTTAAGGCTCTGAGCAGAGCTGACTGGTGCTTTGCAATAAGGCAACTGCACTGCATCCATTTCCAGAGTGGGCATGACATGTCTTAGCATGGCGTTGCCTTCCACCGTATAGACATAGCCTTAGGTATTCTTGAATATTTGATTCTTTAGCCCTCGACGAAAAACTAGAGAAGCTAAGCTGCCTATGTTGGAATTTTCCCAAATTAAGGTGGGGAAGTATCATATCAAAAGCTAAGCTCTCTTAAAGCTAGTGGCTATTTGGCTCACAGGTTTGGGTTCGTGGCTCTCTGTGCATTCAGCTAGAAACTGAAAATAGTTCTGGATCGGAACTGGCGGGATAAATTGTGTCCCGATTTATAACCCCCACCCAACATGCAGATCCTTTGATTCCAGCAATCAGTGAATTCTGATGGGATTGCACAGGATGTGAGTCAGGGCAGAATTTATTCTGCTGTACAAGAATCACCTCATCATCACCGAAATGGGCTGGAACAAGGAAGTCATTTAACAGTGCACGCCAGCATTACGCTATAGTTTAGGACAGGTAATGCTAAAAGACTCTCAGTCCAGAGAAAACGACAGGGGGTACATATAGGCAGGCAAAATACTGCAATTATGTCAGGACCCCAGGATTAATCTCCACTGCTCCAAGAAATGTCAGGGGATTTTTAACGACCACAACTGATCAAGAACGTGAGGCAGTATATCATCAGTTAATTGCAGGCCACAATGGGATAGATTCTACCAGAAGTTTAATAGTGTAAAATCCAAGATGGAGGCGGATTAGTCAGGCTGATCCAAAGGTATAACTAAGAGTAATGGAGTGCAACTGAGCAAAAGGAAACATGCCTTAACATTGGGGTCTGTTAGACTACAGATAGTCCCTCGAGGGAAATGGGGGAAAGCTTCATCACGTAAGTCATTGAAGCCTGGACTGGGTAAAGTACAAGAGCAGTTTCAACCTGTGCTTCATGGGCCCTTGGGGACCTCCAGACGATGCCTAAGGCAGCAGTTCCCAAACTGTGGGCCACGACCTCAACTGGGGTTACAACATCAGTGGATGGGGCTGCGATAAACAGGGATCCGGGTTTTCCAAAGTGAGAAAGATGTGGGGAACCGCAGGTTTCCCTTGGCAGGCTGGCAGAGCTCCAGCCTGCAAGGGGCTGCTTGGGGCTGGGGGGAGCAGGGGCGGGCGATCAAAGACAGGGGTTGCCACGTGCATGTGCGTGTGCACGGGGAAGCCAAGCAAGGCGGGGAGAGTAGCTCCTGCAGCTCCTTCCAGGTATGTCTATAGGGTGAGGCGGGGGGAAGGGCACAAGCGATGTGTTGGGAGAGCTGGTGGGGCACAGGTGCTGTGGCGGGGGGGACACAGCAGAGTGGGGTGAGGAGGCCCAGGCAACTCAGTGGGGCACGGGGCTGCAGCTGGGCAGACCAGTTCCAGGCAGGGGCCGACTCTGTGGCCCAGAGGGCAGGATCTCGTGCAGGAGGGAGCCCCGCACCACCACGGAAACCAAGGTGAGGCATGGCAGCAGCAGCGGTGTGGGGTTGTGCCCCCACTTCTGCTGGGTGGGCAGGGGGCACCTCACCTTGGCGACTGGGGTGGTGTGGCGCTTCCTCCCATGTCAGGTCCCGACCGCTGGGCCATGGAGCCCCAGGGCAGGGCAGCAAGGTGGGGTACCCCAAGCCTGCAACGGGCAGCCCACATCCGCCCCCTCGCCATGGGCTCTGCTTCAGGTGTGCCACCTGTAGTAGGGGGATGGGGGGGAGGCCGCCAGGGCTCAGGTGCTACTGGGGTGGGGGTGCTCTGGGTTGGGAGTGAGGGGCAATGCTAAGGAAATGGGATCATAAATGGGGTCATGCTGACAAAAAGTTTGGGAGGCGCTGGTCTAAGGGGTCTACAAAAGCTGGCTGTGAAAGTAAAGTTTCAGATCCCAGAAAAAATATCCTCCATTCAAAAAAAATGTTAGGGGTCCTCCTCACCTCCATTTGCAATTGTTTAGGTGTCCGCAAATGAAAAGACGTTGATAACCACTGTGCTAGAGAATACACGAGGTAGGCAACAGTCCTCTCTTGCCAGAACTAGATGACACGGGGGGCAGGGGCTGCTATTACACTTGTTAAATGCCACGGGACTCAGTGCAGCCATAAATGGTTTACCCTGGTGCCACAGAGGCCAGAGCCAGGCACTAAGACACCTTGGAAGGTCCCGTTGCCCTGTTCAGTAGGTACTGCATCCCTCTGAGGTTTTTCCTTGAGTGAGGCTATCCATCTCTTGGAAATCTGGTGGAGGATCTCTCCCATTGCAGACGGTCTGCTGTTGATGACAGACATTAGTGGGATGTTGGGAGACCGGAGTCCTCTTCTGCTGTATGACCTTGAGCTATTTACCTCACCTTTTTGTGCCACTATGTGTGGGTTTTAAAGTGAGCGGGTGATTTAGGGTCAAGAAATCCCACCAAAAATCATGTCAGCGCTTTTCAGAAAGCCTGTTCTCTGTCTCTTTGGCCATAGCCCCTGTGGACACAGCTGAGGCAGCTTTCTACAAGCTAGCTAGTGTGTACTGCCAGCATGTAGCTACACAATGCTGACATATTATACGGGCGTGCATATGGCCTAACTTTGAGGCCTCTAGGCGTTACGGCAACACTAATGCTACTGATCCGCTGGGGACACCTGTGTGAAGATATCCATAATTAGTTTGCTTGCCTTTTTGGTATTGGTTTCTGAAACTAAAAGCCCACAGAAGATTGTGTATCTTCTTGAATTTTTTTTTTTTTTTACTTTTAAGAAGCATTTATTCCAGGGAGGGTGACAAATCGGGGCCAGTAGAGATTACATATTGGAAGAGGCTTGGTTCTTCCTTCACTTATAGCGAAGCCAGTCTGTAATTGCAGCGTTGAAGTAGCTCCCACTGTCTTCTGGGATGGTCACCTCTCCTTTGCCTAAGGAACCCAGCCTCATCATATGTAAAGTATACGGTCTGGTGCTCATGCCGACTGTGTTGCACATAGCAAATTCTTGCTGCATAAGCAGAGCTTGGCCCGCCTCCTGGAATTTGCTGTCGAGCACTGGGTGGGACTGCGCTCTTTGCTCTCCAAGCTCACGGTCTGGTCTTCAAGGTTGGATTTATTACTGGTGGCTGGCCTTTGTAGTTCATTACATGATGACTACTCTGATCGCAGAGGATAACTGTCTTCTAGACCAGTCTCTGAGGGAACCTGCATTCCTTTCTTATCTACTACCAGCCTGATTTATGTTTTCAAAAATTAGTCCTTTATTTATTAGCATAGCAGAGCCAAAAGCCATCTCCAGTGCTTTCTGGTGCATATGCAAAATTCCACCACCCTTTACTTGCTTCCCTAGAGAGCTTCACTAGTAAATTCAGTCTTACACAATCAGATGCTGCTTCAAAGAGACGGACTTCTATAGTGGCCAGGCAAGAGTCCCCCCCAAGCAAGTGCTGAGATTTATGAGCAACCTGTTATTTGATACCGTGCCCCCAGAAGGGGGGTCCCGTGGAGCTGTGTAGTGAAACACAAACTATTCCATGTGTTTAGTAGAAAGAATGTGCTCTGCTTTTCTGACCTTGTCTTGGACCAGTATTACTCATGTGCTCCCAGGATCTCACCCACACTGGTATAAAAGTAGGGCTAAGTAACTCTAAAGGAGTTCTTTGGATTTACAGTGAAGTGGCTGAGTTTTGTTTATGGTGCTTCTTGAGCTAATGAGGGGAGTCCAGGGTCTGACCGAGTCTAATGAAGCCCTAAACCCTTGCAGTGAATAGTGCCTGCCTCATTGCTATCCGCAGGATCCAGACAAGCACAAAAATAATAACAAGGCTACCAACAGGCCCAGCTGGACAAGGACAACTTTGGCTTCAACTTAAAGGCAGCAGAGGCCTCTACACTGCTGGTGCACAGAGGAAGAGAATTATCTGAGCCAAGTGAAGTACAACAGGCAAAAGCTAAGCGGGAATGATGAGAATCAGATAGAGGGTGTTATCAAACAGCCCAAGAGAAAAAGACTGTCAGCATCTCGTGAGGGACCAACAAATCACTTGGAAGGGATAGGCTAATGCAGAGCCTGTTCCACAGCACGATTAATAAAACCTGACAAAGCCAATGTATCACTGACCTGCAAACTTAACAACATTCAGACGCTGTGAAGATCGACCCTCAGGCAATAGCATTTATAGCATGGACAACTTAAGAGAGCTAGAAAGGTAGCCATAGTATATAGGAATTGGGTAGCATCTTTTTAAACAGTTTGGAAACCAGCTAGCGGGCTATCGTATCATTTGTTGCTGAAGCCACCAAGGCTAAGTGCAGATAGTGAAAAAGCCCAAGCCTGATTCAGCCTTTGCAGGTTAGTCTAAGTTTTACAGATTAAATTGAAACAGAAGCCAACAGACATTTAGCCTCGATTCAGGAAATGCAGCCACATCCCTGCAGGGGCTCAAGCCAGAAGCAGGGGAGCACTAGGGCAAGTTTCTCTGGCTGTGTGTTCATTTCCTGGTCCTGATGCCCCCGAGGTCTCTGGGATTCGCAGTCCAGAATTACAGCAGCAGAACTCTGCAGGGTTGCTTGTGACTTCTGGGATTTGTAGTCCACAGTTGCAGCCAGCAGTAAGTTCAAGCAAGGGGAAGGGTATTTAGCCACCCTCCCTAGCCCCAGACCCCAGCTGGGGTTTGCCTGGGGAGGGCAGTCCCTTTCCAACCCTCCCCTCCCCAGCTCCACCCCCTTCCCATAGACTGAGCTGCATCCCCAAAAGGGCTCGGCCCCCCTTGTCAGCCAGCCCTCACTGCTCCAGCTTGAGAGCAGAGGAGCAGACACAGCCCAGCCCAGCCCAGCCCAGGGCTGGAAAGCATGCTGGGGTGCTGTGAGAGTGATTTACCTTGAACCAGGAAGGGGTCTGGGACAGAAGTTTCATAAACCGTTTTGACCCAAGTCAGTTAAGTCTGATACCCCATCCAACCAGGTTTATCTGAAACCAGTTTCAGCCATTTTGAAACTGGTTTCTGTGCACTGAGCTTCTGTTCTGTTACAGGTTTAAACCAGGTTCTGATCACTGAAACTGATTTATGTGTAACTTCTGCCCCTAGCAGTAGATGGGAAACTAGGCCTTTTTTATTGGTGTGTAGTCAGAAAACAAGTTTGTTAAGAACCCAGCCAAATCCATGTGGTTTCCTCCTATTCAACACAATAGTCGGCATACTACAGGGGTTCATGGGGCAGTCACTACAGGGGGCATGAGAGTTTCCCTCCGCAGGACAGGCTTTGCAAAAAGCAAAGATTTCCAAGTCCAAGTGAAAAGTTGGGCTTCTAACTCCATATTCCGCTGCATTTTTTCTTGCTCCCTAGATGTCCTTGAGTTTCTTTTCTGGAGTGCAGGGACATCTTCCTCCTTTATATTTACTGAGGGCTCAAGTATGGCAGACTTCACTGCTCAAGTAGTCCATTGAAATCCACAGATGACACCACACCCTTAACGAGGAGACAAATGATTAGGACATAAGTGGGGCTCTAGCCCATCTCTTCATAGCTGCCCAGGGTAGCTGGTGAGTACATGAGATGAAATGCATTGCTCACCCTGAAGCTTCAAGGAGGAGTGCGCTTCCTTCCTCCAGATCGTCCCGTAACTGCGGCAAAGACATTACAGTCCCCATTACATTGACCATGGGTGTATGTGGGTGACTGATGTTTCATCCTTTGCTGAGGGGCCAACATCAGGCCCCACAGGATGTATAAATCCTCAAGATGACTTTTGTAGGGCTGTGGTGATGCCCAGGCCTCAGCACAGAGGGGATTTTACTCACTGGTCCTGGCTGTGCTCACATTCACACTGCTTTTACATTGGAGTGCCTCCCCCAGTTTCCTTGGAGCTACTCAAGATTTGCTTTGGTGTTTGAGTGGAGGATCAGGTCCGGGGTATTTCCTTTTCAGGGGCCTCAATGGAAATCAATGGGTGTCTTTCCAGTGATTTCAGCAGGCTTTGGACTAGATTCAAGTAAACTCAGTCCTATAAAGTATTTCACAGCCTGTGCTCAATGCCATGTTCCTAGCTCTAGCAAGGGTCCCATGGAAGTCAGCAGGAGCCAGGTACGCCCAGATGAGGCACACGGCATCAGGCCCTGTATGTTATTTATTACAGGGAGGGATGATTTGGCATAACCGGAGAATAGAGATAAACAAGGGGAGATGTTTTGATCAGTTTAAAAAAGAAAATTTCTAAAGGGAAAAAGAAGAAAAACTCAGAGTTGCCAACGACTGTAAAACACACAAATTATTCAATCTGTGCTTCACAGACAAGACATTTTTGATTCCAAGGCAAAGAAAAATAGGCAAGACTTCAAGCTACAAGCCAGAAATATCATGTAACCGGTAACAGGCTTTTATTGACATAGGAAGTGGGATGGTTTTGATAAAATAAGAGCCCATACAAACAATTTTCTTTCCCCATAACTCAGACTGAAGCACTGTGTAGTTTAAAAAAAGAATATGTTTATTTCCACCTCCCATGCCCCCCACTGTCTTTTTTGCATATTTGGTTCTCAAGCAGACAAAGAGCGCGGTGATCAAAGGACTGATAGTTTGTAGGTATGCACAGCACTGGGATTTAAGCTGCTTCTTGCTTAAAGGGGTCAGACACCCACAAGATGCCTCTTGCTTGAGCTCTCAAACTAGGGCTGAGCTAGGAGCCTCTGAGCAAGCTACAAGCTCGGTGCTGGTCTCCCGTGCACCGAGGAATTTCATCGTGAAGTAGCAGTGGTACATAAGGAACAAGGGGGCACAGACAGTCTTGCAAGGTGCTTTAGCTGCAGATTTCCATGTATGTTCATGCACTTGGCTCTTACTGAAAACCAGAAATGCCTGAGAGCTCATCCTGTGTCTGTTCCGGTCCTTTCCCTTTGTGGTGTAGGCAGAACCTGCTTCCATGGTTGCTGAGCCCAGGCCACAGTACAGGTAACCCCTCTGTAGTGAAGTTAGGCTCCAGTGGCTGGGTTTGACTGCAGGTCAGGAGAATGCACAGCCTGCCTGTGCAGGCCTATTCATGCCAACAGCTTGACTCCTGTGTCTTTTCTACTGCCAGGGACTCCTGTATTCTTAACTAGAGATGTACTCGCACTGAAACCACAGGTCCAAATCATTTTGTAGAAGGGTCAAAGGGTGGGAAATGTCCCCAGGTCTGAATCCCACAGGCAGCCATGCTTATTCCTTGGGTTTAGACCTGTGGTATTCTCTGAAAGACCCGCAGTTCAGGAGCTCGCTGTCTTCTCGAGTTTGTTCAGCCTAAAAGCAACTCCTCCTTTAGCCTCGGCATTGGCCAGTGCATAGTCTTTATGCATTTCTCTCATTCAGGATTGCACTGAGAAAGCAGGATGGCAATGGCATAAATGCATCTTTATCAGGAGCCACACCAAGCTGCTTTTGAAAGGCTATTTAGATTTCTATTTGGATTTAAAGTTTGCCCGTTGGGTCCTTTGCAGTCTTTGACCTAGAGGTCTCTCTGGCCAGAAAAAGATCTCACTTCATTTCACTTGTCTTTAAACTAGCCCTCAGCACAGCACAGCCCTATTTGGCTGGTTTATGTGTGCAGAAAAGTGGAAAAAGTTAATATCAAGCAGTCTTCTTCACACCCTTCCTCCTCCTTCTTCCTCAAGTCTCTGCCTTCCACCCCCCAGCTCGGCTCTCACCTTTCCAAGCAGGAACTACAGAGCTGTTTATGTCTGCCTTGCTGCCTGCTTCTCATTAAGAGTCCAGCGAACTAAACCTTCCCCGGGGCTGCCAAGCTGTCAGAGGCAGGTGATGTAACTCTGACGCAGTGGGTGGTATTTTTGCAGCCGGACTAAATAAGAATCGGCTTTGGAACGCCCAGGCACGTGCACACCGTGGCCCACTGCCTATTGCACTCTTCCAGCGTGCTGGTAGGAATCATCTCTCTCTGCCTTCACTATGTATGTGTGCATCATAGTTTTCACATTTTTTTGAAGGAAAAGGAGAAAAATGATACCTGTGCAAGTCACTCAGCTGTCTTTACTCCATATAGAAAGCAGCCACCAGGGCAAGAACTAAAACAGTGCGTCTCAGTCAGGACACTGTCACCCTGCGGGACCTGGAGATCCTTTCAAGGGTGCCATGGGGTGCCACACAATGCTAGCTGTTCAGATGCAATTCACCAGTTAAACCCAGACTTTTCACATAGTCATCCATAGTGTTGACCTGTTGTGAGCTTTCTGAATTCTTGACAACAGAAGAATTGCTCTTTTATTTTCCTGCAGTCAACAAAGAATGAAAACCAAGAACTGGCATTTTCCAAGGGGTTCACCAAGTCTGTCAAGTGGTGCCTTGAAAAATCAAGAGGTGCTTCAAGTCTAAGAAGGTTGAGAACCACTGAACTCAATTTACTGCAAGTAAAACTGTACACAGGTATGGCTTTTATTTGGCCCATATGATATCAGATGATGTGCTGAGAGAGGATGCTTTTGGGAAATGGAAGCACCAGTGTTATCTGGTCTACATCACATGGGTGATGGAATGAATAATTGTTTTTTCTTTCACTGCGTACTACTGCCCATGCACATTTCTGCCCATTCGCCCCATGAGCGGAGCTAGTGGGCAGCATTTTGCTCTCAGGGTGGCTACAGCATGTTACAGAAGAGATGCTCATGTGTGCTCTCCTCCTGCAGAGGTTGCTTTCGTGGTGGTCTTCTTCGGTCTGTGCCTTTCTCATTGAGTGGGGAAAGATCACAATGATGCCAGTGGGCCTGCATCATTATGGTGGGCAATGGGTATAATAGTTTCAAGAGTGCTTTAGCCCTTAGCTTTGAGGCCTGGTCTTGATTTACTAAGATGTGCATTTGTGCATTCCAGTTTGGAAAGGGGAAGTTCGTTAGAAAGATTAATCTTTTGTTACTTCCAACTCTCATCCCACAATATGTCTTGCTATTTGCTGCTGGATCTGTTGTGTGGAATATTCTGCTTTGTCTGCAGTTGAATACTCAGGTTGGGTGTTGTGTTAACAGAGTGCTTTGTGTTCAGCTCCCTTGGTTTGCTTATTTTTTTTAAATGACATTTAAAAGAGAAAAAGCGCAGGGAAAGGGGAAGAGGTGTATGAAAAATCAGTACTCTGTGGTTTCAAGCACACATGATATTAGAATGGAATAAGGACCCTGAAAATATTTACAAATTCAATGAAGTGCCTACATGGAGACAGAATCTGTGATGTGGGATTCAGGTGCACGCAGGAAGTATGCTATTTTTAATGCTCTCCCATGCATGTATACTCTAATTTGGCAGGACTCTCAGGAGTTTCCATTTTGTTGTGCAAAGTTCCAGCCATTAGCATTTGGTTGTATAGGTGTGCGTTGCTTCTGTCATCTTCTCCACCCCGACCTTACTGTCACAGAGTCATGGCCTAGGTGGTGGCGAAGGTCAGTCTAGACCAGCGTTTCTCAACCCCAAAAGCGGATCACAAAAATATATGAAAGGGTCACAAACAAACTTTAAAAATGGATTCTCCTTTAAAGGAGAAGAGCATGAGAAACTGTGGCATTTCCCTTGCAGGCTAGCAGAGATCCAGCCTGTGACGGCCTAATGGGGCCCCTATGCCCCCACACTAGCAGGCTGGGTCGGGAGTGAAGGACACTGGGCTGGGACTGACCATTGATGTTTACATGTGTCCTGGTCCAAAGAAGGTTGAAAACCACTGACCTAGACA
>JAGPOW010001661.1:6990208-7026529 GCA_030014935.1 Caiman crocodilus
CTCCCAAGGTCACCATTGTCCCAAGAAACTTAGTCCAGTGACTTCAGAGCATTTCATTCAAGCGGGATAGAAGTGAGCATGGGCTAGAGAGGAGCCCATCAGTATCTCCGGGTAGTTGTGGATTAGACACTAATCCTATTACCGTGTCTCTGAGCCAGTCAGTCTTCCAGAAAAGCTAGGAAATGGCAAAATAGATAGTGAAGGGGAGGGAGACATCCCTAGCTGAACTTTTTTTCTCTCTTTATTCCCTGTCAGATAATGTTACTCCCTGCGGCTCCGTGTTATTTGTATTACAGTAGCAGATGGGGGCCTCGGAAGAGCTGAGAGCTGTATTATGCACGGTATTGTACAAGTAGAGTGAAACACAGTGGCTGGATGGGACTCTTTACAAGGCTAAGAGAGTGGAAGGAGTCTTATCCCTGTGTTACAGGTGATTTCCGGCCCCATTAGTGTGCCAGTTCCCGCTGCAGCTGGGAGTAACCTGACGTAAAGGCCATTTCTTCTTTGAAGGGGACTTCTTCCTCCCTGCATAGCCTTGAAATAGGCAACGTGCCACCCAGCGTGGATTCCTGCTAGGGTGACTTCAGCGTTTCGGCTCTTGCGTTGATACCAAGCCCGTGCTCATAATTCTCTTTGGCTGCCTTACAAACCTAAAAGTGTTTCAAGAAGAAAAAAGAAAAGCCAGAGCTAGTAAAAACTGGTTCAAGTTATAACCCTCCCCTGCTTTTCCAGTGTTGTTCCTGGTGACATTTCAAAGTTTCCCACCTCCCAGAAGTTCCCCATAGTGGTAGGTAAAGATGCTGGGGAAATAGCTTGTGTAGCTTATGGAACAGGCAAGAGGGGAGGAAAAAGTAACAGGTGAAGCTGGGACTAAACCAAAGACCTTCTTCCACGTTTTGAGGTGTTTGAAATCTGAATTATGATCTAGAGTCAAGTGTTACTAGTGGTTCCTGGAAGCAATTTTTAGTTGCATTGGTGTCGATCAGGACTGACTCCACTGACATTATCTCTCTCTAAATCTGCAAGAAAGACATGGACATATTGGAAAGATCCCAGCAGAGAGTGGCAAAAATGATTAGAGGCCTGGCAGGCATAGGATGGAGGGACTTTTCTTTGTGACTGTAAGGGATGGGACTAGAAGCCATGGCTTCAAACTGCAGCAGAAAAAAATGTAGGCTGGAGATTGGGAAAAACTTTCTGACCTTGTGGGTGGTTAAGCATTGGAAGAGGCCACGGAGAGACATTTTGGATTCTCCATCCCCAGAAATTTTCAACAGCAGGTTAGATAGCCCCTTGAATGACCTGGTTTAGTCAGGGATGATCCTGCCCTGAGCAGGGAGCTGGACTAGATGATTTTATGAGGTTTTTTCCCCCCCTTATATTCTTATGATCCTATGACCAATCACATTAGGCAGGATCGACGGACATATAGGAAATATAAACCCTTATGCTACTAGCTTACTAAGCCGTAACCAGTGAGGGCCAGATTTTCAAAAATGCTTATCTGCTTAGACTTTCCTTGATGGACAAGGTTATTCCATGCTTATCCTGCGGGTAGTTGAGCCTTCTCGATGCCTGTTTAAATGAGTGGGAGTTGACAGTGTTCAGCACCCCTCCAGAGTTGGCCCTGAGTGACGCACAATATAACCTTTGGCTCTATGGACAGGGCAGATAATTCTCTCTGCTTCGCTCCTTTGGATTTGGGCAGCTCTTCCTCATGTGATTATGACCAGAACAGATGGGATTCCTGGCTTGGACCCCATGTGCTCACAGTGTCTCCAGATCACATTGATTGGAAATGAAAGCACAAGTCAAAACTGTGAAGGAAGTAGCAAGAATGGGGTGCATATGTACAAGGGGGGGGGGTGAGCCCTGTGTGTATGTGTGGGTGTAGGTGTGGGTGTGTTTGTACGAGTGAGAAAAGGAGTGAAAGGGACCCTGTTTCTAAGTACTATGGACATAGACCTGGGTTCACCATGGAAAGGATGGATCTGAAGTGCCCCAGAATAGAAGCACAGGCTTTTGATTCAGGTCCACAAAGTGTGTGTGTGTGAGAGTGCATGTGACTGCAGGGCAAAGAGACTGTGCACGCATGTATGTGAGAGAAAAAGGACTTGTATATGTGTCTGAGAGGGAGACATGGCAACTCTATGCAAGTGCAATGGGATTTGACAGTCTCCAGAGTAGGGACATGGCTGTTCGAATTAGGGTGCAGGTGAGTGTGTGTGTGAGAGAGAGCGGGGGTGGGGAGGTGGAGAAATCTTATGAGTGTGAAAGATAGATTGCAAACACAGAAATGCTAGAAAGTTAGAGTACATCATGTGCTAGACCGTGTGTGCTTGTGTCTATGTGTACATGGCCACTAATGACTATGTGTAAGCTAGAAAAACAGATCATGTTTTCAAATGCAGGAATGCTTTTGATTAGCACACTTGTACACTGGGATTCCCAGTAGATAGAGACAGACCAAATTGTTTGTAAAAGTGAGCTGCTTCATTGTGCTCACCTACAAATGGGTGAGCCAGTGTCTTTTAAAATGCAGCCTGCTTTCCTAGCATGTCTGTCTTTGTGAGAAAGCTTGCAAAATTGTTTTCCCACTTAACTAGAACAGTGACCATCCCCATGGATCCAAGAGTGCTGTGTAAGCTGTAGGGTCAATGCTAAAGCCATGAGAGCTTGGAGGAAGGATATCAGGATTGGGGCCTATATAAATACAACAATATCATTCCCTTCCCTAGTAGGGCCCCTGTCCCGCCTAGCACATTAAAACAGACTTAAATGCTTTGCTGAATCCAGGCCTGAAATACAGGAACATCTCTTGGGCCAGTACTGGAGACATGCAGGCTTCATGGCACGCAATAAAGCAGGAAGAGAGACATTCGAAAAGAACTTCCTAGAACAGAATAACTTTAACTCGATTCCTGGTAGGATTCAAAGCCTCTAGGGATTGCAGAGATAATGATTAGCTTATGGTTGTTTTGTCCAGAATGGGAATCTGGCTGGTCAGAGTCCTGATGTTGATTTGTTGAGAGGAAGAATGCTTTTGTGAATAAAATACTAAGGCTTGAACAATTTGGTTAGGTACAGACATCCAAAAAGCCTGAGCCAGAATTGATCTAAGTGACGTGATTTTCTCTAAGTGATATAGTTTAGATCGGTAGTGAACAGAACATGCATTCACCCTTTGGTGGGGGGTAGGGGCAAAACTTAGACTGGGTGCTGCCATTTTTACGCCAATCTATGTGTGCTGAACTTCTGTTCTGGTGTGGGTATTGACTGGCAGGGTCCAGAGGAGGCCACTCGCGTGATCAGGGGCAGCAGGGCAGGCCCTATGAGGAGAGGCTACGGGACCTGAACCTGTTCAGCCTCCACAAGCGAAGGCTCCACAAGCGAAGGGGATCTGGTGGCTGCTTATAAACTTGCCAAGGGGGACCAACAGACAATGAGAGAGTCCCTGTTCCCCTGAGCACTACTGGGAGTAACAAGGAACAACAGCCGTAAGTAGACTGAGAGTAGATCCAGGCTAGACATGAGGAAGCGCTACTTCACTGTCAGGGCAGCCAGGAGCTGGAACCAACTTCCAAGGGAAGTGGTGCTCACTTCTACCCTGGGGGTCTTCAAAAGGCGGCTAGACACCCACCTAGCCGGGGTCGTTTGACCCCAGCATCCTTTCCTGCCCATAGCAGGAGGTCAGACTTCGTGATCTGCTCAGGTCTCTTCCGACCCTACCATGAAACTATGGCTTTGTGTGCCAGACTTCTTTTCTGTAACAGGTAGAAACTGGTTTCCGATCACTGATACTGGTAAAAGTGTAACGTCTGTACCTGGCCTTTAGGTTCAGATTCATGCTTCTGCCAAAGACTTCTTTGTGATCTCGGGCAAGTCACTTAATCACTGAGCTTCTGTTTCTCGATAATAATTCTTCCCATGTTGATTTAAGCAAGGAGCTCTTCAGGGCAGACTCCCTCTTGTATGTGCATGTACAGTGCCTTGCACAATCTGATCTGGGTCAGGACTTACGGTATAAACAGGGCCTGATACAGCTTCAGTTCCTCATGAAATCAGCTGGAACTGAGAACGCCCAGACCTTTTGGAAATGTTTCGATTTAGCTTCTGCTCCTAAAAGGCAGAACTCGTGAGTCCAGCTGGGACTGCTGCCATCTTTCTGCTGTTGTTGCCCCCTATTCTGGCTGCATTAGACAATTATTGGGGGTCCAGGTCACTGCACTGTTCTGCAGCCCTAAGGATCTCCAGAAGTGTTCATGCCCTGCGGAGACTTGGGAGGCCACTGCCAAACTGAGAGTTGTCTCAGGGAGGAGATGCGAGCCTGGAGCAGCAGGTAGGGTTGCCAGCTCTGCTTGAGCCTATTCCAGGAGTTTCGCCAACATACTTATGACACACAACACAAATGTGCCCGTGTGCTTGCATATATTAGTTACAGATTATGGTGTTTTCTGTTGACATACGCAAGCCTTCTTGACTTTATGTCAGGATGGCAAATGCACATTACTATTACATTTTAAGAACCCACTGGACTACTGTATAAATCTGATTCAATCTTTCATATTTATTTTAATGAATTTCCTAGCATTTGTTTCCCAGATGACACGCAACAGTCTCCGGGAGATTTCACGTCTAAGTCCGGGAGACTCAAGGGCAATCCTGGGGGTTGGCAACCCTAGGCAGGGTGGTCTAAAGGGCTCAGCAAAGGCATGGGTGCCAGAAACTCCTATATTCTAATCCCTGCCCCGGGACTGACTCACTCCATGGCCGTGGGCCTAAGCCTCTGTGTCGCTCAGTTTCCCCATCTGTAAGTACTTACCTACTTCCCAGGAGCGTGGAGAGGATTTAGTAGCTAATGGATTTTAAGTGTGGAATTACTGGGTCCAGTCCAGAGGCCTTTGCTCAGGCAACCCCCCTGGAGCCAGATGTGTCATGGCACTGTGGCCTCATCATGCCACTTCAGTGGTGGACAGAGGCTGTAGGGCAGGCATCACTTTATGGCCCAGGCTGTACTACCAGCATCGAATGGACCCGGGCCTAGAGCTGACCATGCCCTGAGCACAGAGCTCATTCCAAGATGGGGTGAGGAGTAGCAGAAAGAAGGAAAAAAGGGCTAGAGGAGAAAGGGCATCTCTCAGGCGAGAGATGCTGGGGGATGCTGCTGTGTGCCCTAGTGACACTGCTCCTGGCAGAAATCTACCCGGGGTGGTGGATGTAGGCGCATGGTGTAGAGCTTCCCTCAGATCTGCAGCAGAAGCAACACTATCTCCCAGTCCCTTATTAGGGGAATAACTTGTGCAGAGTTTGCCAGCTGATTCAGTGGCTGTTGCACCAAAACAAGAACCAGCTGGCTTGGGACCAACTGGCCAAGCTCCGCAGCAAAGGACCGTGGGGCTGTAGCGGACGAGAAGCAAGATATGAGTCAACAGTGTGCCCTTGTTGCGAAGAAGGCTAATGGCATACTGGAGTGCATTAGTAGGAGTGTTGCCAGGAGATTCACGGAAGTGATCATTCCCCTCTATTTGGCACAGGTGAGGCCACACCTGGACTTCTGTGTCGGGTTTTGCTCCCCCCATCCACAGAAGGGATGTGGACAAATTGGAGAGAGTCCAGTGGAGGGCAGTGAAAATGGTTGGGGGCCTGGGGGACATGACTTGTGAGGGGAACTGGGCTTATTTAGTCTGCAGAAGAGAAGAGAAGCCCGAGGGGGGATTTAATAGCAGCCTTCAACTCCTTGAAGGGGTTTCCAAAGAGGATGGAGCTGGACGGTTCTCAGTGGGGGCAGATGAAAGAACAAGGAGTAAGTCTCAAGTTGCAGCAAGAGAAGTTGAGGTTGGATATTAGGAACAGTGTTCCCACCAGGAGGGCAGTGAAGCACTGGAACAGGTTACCCCGGGAGGTGGTGGAAGCTCCTTCCTTGGAGGTTTTTAAGGCCCAACTTGGCTGAGATGATCTAGTTGTGGATGGTCTTGTGTTGAGCAGGGGGTTGGACAAGATGCGCTCCTGAGGTCCCTTCCAGCCCTCGTTTTCTATAATTCGGTGATGAGAACGTCGGTTCTGGCCTGTTCCCACATGCTCTAGGTTGACTGATGATCTTTAAAGGTGATCAGAGAAAACGGGGATTATGTGGAAAATGTTCATCCTGTCACTGAAAACTCCGAAGCCCCAAACCAAATTATGTTTAATTTCCAGCAACCAAATGCTGTACCTAAAAATCAGGTTTGTCTGGTCTTCCTTATTCTTTTTGTTTGTTTCTGGGTGCAGGGGAGGGGGGGTGTTAAGGGTTTTTAGTGTTCAGTGAAAACCTAAAAATGTACAAGGGGACCAAGACAAAACAGTTTCCCTTTGAGAAAAACCCACTTCCCCATTGAAAAACATAATTTTGAATGGAGATGTTTGTCCCATTCTAGTGATTTTTTTTTCTACCCTAGTAAACAGGTCATCACCAAATGGGGAAGGAGCTGTAGCTAAAGGCAGGGGAGAGGAGGAAAACAGCAGAAGGGATATAAAGTTCAATAAACCAGAAAGGGACTTGTTGAGCTGAGGCCAAATCTCAGGAGCCCCTGCTCTGATTCCAGAGGCTTTAATCTTTCCTGGTGTTTATATCTTTATCACCAAGAAAGATCTTTTTGTATCGACTTGCTGAATATTCAGGAACTCCATTTTTGTTTGAAGTGTTCCCGCCTTATGCTGCTGTGTTTTTCCTGGTTGCTAAGTTTGTCTCATGCCTGGTTAATGCCTGATGAGATCATGGTGCCATTTCACATTTCATGGATAATTCAGGATTATTCATTAACAAAATCAAGAACAAGCAGGTGTATTCATAGGCGGCTTTCATGGAAAAAAAATAAAACCCTGGGAAACTCAGTGAGTTATTCAGGGAAAACCAAAGCGCTGTTTGAGCTGTTGAGCTGCTGGGGATGGCGAAACAGGGATTTTTATTTGCTGTTAAATCTAAAACTTTGTATTCTTTTCACCCTAAATCCTCTTGTGTATCGGTGGTGTAAGTAGGTGCCCTTCCACAGCTGGAGTTAGGGTCCAGGAGCCTACATAAGGCCTTGGGGAGAGCCCATGTAGGGATACTATACATAGTACCGTTTGTGGTATTCAGTCTTGAAACAAAGGAACCAGAGAGAACCACAGGCTCTCTGTTTGTGCTCTGCAGCCTCAGTAAAATATATAGCACCCTTGACTCTTGTTACAAGGGAGCTTTTTCTCTTTTTCTCTCCTCTGAGCTGCAGACAGCTACTCCACAGGAAGCACAATGCACTGGAAGTGTCAAAGAAACAGGTTAAAAGATGTCCTACGGCAGAGGTAATGCTGAAGGTTTTTTCGACTACAGCTCCTGATGCGTAGGTCACGCTACATGACCATAATATTCCTTACTGGCCTCTCATGTCCATTCACTTTTGCCACGGACAGAATCTATTCTGAATTCTTACCCCAGTTGTGACCAGCACCTCGTCGAACTAGTTATAAATCCCAGGCCTGATTCTTCATCTGAATCCAGGCAGCAGCCTCTGCTCATGAGATATCTGTGCTGAGATAGGCGTTTGATTACAGACTGTAACTGTTCAGAAGGTCTTGACTGCCTGTGTTGAAGATGGAGGAGGATTTTTTGCTAGCAATCGCTGCCGACAAGTCAAGCCACAGTGTTGTTAGCAACTCCAACTGGTCAGACAATAGTTGTATTCTAAGAGAAAAGGTTGACTTCTCGCTGCAAGACCCAAAGCAGGTTTTTCCTCCGTTTTTCAACAACCACCCTCCCTAATTTTTTTTTTTTTAACCCCAAAACCAACATTTCCTTTTCTTTATTTGGTTTTTCATTGTCCAGTTCAAATCGGAAAATGAAATTGGTTCAACTGGTTCAAAGTGGAACATTTTTGAGGAAGGCAGATACTTTCATTGGTTATGTGTGTTTAACTGAAAACACAATTTATTGCTGGTAAATGGTTTCAGTGGACAACTTTTATCCAGGCCCAGCAGTAGTTATTGTGGGTTCCTTCTAAAATGTTCTGCTTTTACAGCAGCAGTAGGCTTTTGAATTGGAGAGGGACCATGAAAGAGTATCATAGTAGAGTAGCCAGGACATCCCGAATGGTAGCAACCTCTCTGCTATTCAAAGGGTACTGATGCACCAACCCATGTTCAATATAGTTGAACTACAGTACACTAAAGAGAGTGGATGCCATGGTGCACTGCCCTGCTATAGGGGAAGCCAATCAAATGCAGGATGAACCCTGAAAAATGTGTGTAACTTCACTACACAAGAAAGTTTCTTCAGGGAATGGTTTGTGTGTTCCCCTAATGATTTCATCCCATTTGCTTTCTATGCATCTTAGAGGACAGATGGTGTGATAGCACCTACTTAGACCAGCTGATTTGAGGAGAGGAGGTCATGTGTCTGCTCTGTATTACAGAATACATTTGCTACAGAGTAAAACCTGGTACAAATTACTGCATGGCAATCATGTTGTGTGTCCCCATCAAAAGACTCTGTTGTTATAATCCTCAAAAATCAATCCACTATCTACCAAGAACCTGTAGCCGAGGAAAATAGGCAACATAAAAGGGAAAGGAATGATGCCCCTTGCACACACATCTAACATCTGAGAAGCTAAAAATACAGCTTTCCTTCCAAATGGATCGAGACATGGAGAAGATATTTGCATGGCCATAGCAACCTACAAAGTCACACAGCATTTAATGAAAAAGGAACAGTCTCTTTCCAGATGTGGATCCAGATGTGAGAACAAAGGTTTTAAACAGAACCGTGCAAAGAAACCAGAGTGACACCCCATCCGGCACTTTAAGCACAGATCCCCAGAAAACACTTTGTATTTGCCACTCCGGTGGGGTAACAGCCCCTGCCCAACATCCTGCAGTCAACAGGGATGAAGCCCTTTGGGATGGAGCGCACACAGGTGAAAGAATGACGCCTTTAAGCTTCATTACTCAGTGAAGCAGACAGAAGAGAGATGAACGAAAGTAAAGCAAAGTCCCTTGTAGGTCAGGCCATCAACTTAGAGGAAGGAGATCTGCCTGCCATTCTTGTCTGTGTTGGTGACTTTTGCAAGTTGCTTCATCTCTTGGAGTCTTACATTCCTCATCTGCACCATGGGGAAGCCAGTGCTCCCACCCCTTATCTTTCATGTCTCTTTAGGTAGGTCATGGCCTTTGCTTCTCATGCTGTTGGGTTGAGGGTGTTAGGCTTTCCTCCAACAAAAAGCCCATTGTCCTCTGGCACTGTAGGCCGTGGCCTTGACGTTGGTCACTGATTGATGATCCATGGACTTAGCAGGTGGGAGGCTGTGTTTAGGGACTCACCATTTCTTCCCTGTGTTAGGTTTTGGCAGGGTTTCTTTTCCATCAAACCGGTGCCTTAGAAATCTGGTGTGAGAAGGGGTGACCTCCCCAAGGAAGAGGCCGTGGAGACTGAGGGTGCATGGGTGAAATACTCCCATTGAGACCCCACTCAGAATCGAGATGGTGAAGATAAACAGAGCTGAATCCAGAACGGATTGTGAGCCACTGCCGGGGCTTCCCCGCCTGAGCTATCAGAAGAAACCTTACCGAGAGTGCAGGAACGAACCATCCCGAGGCGCAGGAAGATTAGTAAATATGACAGAAGGCCAGCTTGGCTTAGCAGGGAACTCTTCATTAAACTAAATCACAAAAAGGAAGCTTATAAGAAGTGGAAACTTGGACAAATAACTAAGGAAGAATATAAGAGCATTGTTAAGGCATGCAGGGATGAAGTCAGGAAGACCAAAGAGCAATTGGAGTTGCAGCTAGCAAGGGATGTGAAGGGGAACAGGAAGGGTTTCTGCAAGTATGGTGGTAGCGAGAGGAGGATTAGGGAAAGTGCAGGTCCCGTACTGAATGGGGGAGGCACCCTTGTGACAGAGGATGCAAAAAAGGCTAAAGTGCTCAATATCTATTTTGCCTCAGTCTTCACAGGCAAGGTCAGCTCCCACGCTACTGCACCGGGCAGCACAGCTAGTTGTGGGTTTTTGGGGGTTTGTTTTATTTTGTTTTGGGGGGGCAGCCAACAGTGGTGAAATAACAGGTTAGGCTATTTAAAAAAGCTGGACATGTACAAGTCCATGGGGCTGGATGGGATGCACCCGAGGGTGCTGAGGGAGTTGGCTGCTGAGAGAGTTGGCTGATGTGATTGCAGAGCCACTGGCCATCATCTTTGAAAAATCATGGCAATCAGAAGAGGTGCTGGATTACTGGAAAAGGGAAAACAAAATGCCCATATTTAAGAAAGAGAACAAAGAGGATCCAGGGAACTACAGACCAGTCAGCCGCTCCTCAGTCCCTGGAAAAATCATGGAGCAGATCCTCAAGGAATTCATCTCAAAGCATGTGGAGGAGGAGAAGGTGATTAGGATCAGTTAGCATGGATTCACCGGGGCAAGCCATGCCTGACCAATCTAATTGCCTTCTATGGTCACATGACTGGCTCTTTGGACATGGGGAGACCAATGGATGTGGTGTACTTTGATTTTAGCATGGCTTTTGCTACGGTTTCCCACAACACTCTCACAGGCAAGTAAGGAGATACAGGCTGGATGAATGGACTGTGAGGTGGATAAAAAACTGCCTAGAGCATCAGGTTCAGAGAGTAGCTCGATGGCTCATCAATGGCTCGATGTCTAATTTGCAGCCAGTATCAAGTGGAGTGCCACAGGGGTTGGTCCTGGGGCTGGATTTGTTCAGTGTATTCATCAATGACCTGGAAGATGGCATAGAGCGCCATCAGCACCCTCAGCAAGTTTGCAGATGACACCAAGCTGGAGGGAGTAGTAGATACGCTTGAGGGTAGGGCTAGGATTCAGCGTGACCCAGACAAATTGGAGGATTGGGCCAAAAGAAATCTCATGAGCTTCAACAAGGATGAGTGCAAAGTCCTGCACTTAGGACAGGACAATCCCACGCACCGGGACAGGCTGGGGGCAGCAGCTTTGTAGAAAAGGACCTGGGGGGTACAGTGGACATAAGCTGAATATGAGCCAGCAGCGTGACCTTGTTGCCAAGAAGGATAATGGCATCAGGGGCTGCGCTGGCAGGTGTGTTACCAGCAGGTCAAGGAAAGTGACAATTCCCCTCTATTCAGCACAGCTGAGGCCACATCTGGAGTAATGTGTTCAGTTTTGGGCCCCCCACTACAGAAAAGATGTGGACAAATTGGAGGGAGTCCAGTGGAGGACAGTGAAAATGGTTGGGGGACTGGGGTACATGACTTGTGAGGAGAGGCTGAGGAAACTGGGCTGATTAAGTCTGGAGAAGAGAAAACCATGGGAGACTGAATAGCAGCACTCAACTCCTTGAAGGGGGTTTCAGAGAGGATGGAGCTGGGCTGTTCTCAGGGGGGCAGATGACAGAACAAGGAGCAATGGGCTCAAGTTGCACCAAGAGAAGTTCAGGTGAGGTATTAGGAAGAGTTTTCTCACTGGGAGGGTGGTGAAACACTGGGACAGGTTACCCAGGGAGGTGGTGGAAGCTCTGTCCTTGCAGGTTTTTAAGACCCAGTTAGACAAAGCCTGGGCTGGGCTGACCTAGCTGAGGACGGTCCTGCTTTGAGCGGGGGGTTAGACTAGACGTGACCTCCTGAGACCCCTTCAAGTCCTACTTTTCTATGATTCTGTGATCCTAAGAGCTGAGTGAAGAGATCACGTTTCTCTACCACATCTGCCAAAGATTGGCTTGTTTCTTAGTCACTGGAGCAGCTCTCCCAGTTCCACAAGTAGGGCTGTTACTTTGGGGGTTCCTCTGTAGGAGAGTCTTATTAGCAATGGAAAGAGAGATGGTTTAACACTCATGCAGTGCATTGGGACACAGATTACACGTGTGGTATGCCTCCAGGTTCGCTAGTAATATATCTCCTCATAGAAATGACTGCAATCATAAAAACCTCTTTCTTCTGTTGTGGCCTTTCCACCATAATTTATCTCTGTGCCCTGATGCATTTTATATCCACTTTGCACAGGGACAAATGATGAAACAAGGCTTAAGGGAGGCGGGGATCACGCCCACTCTTTCCAGCGGGCCCATGTGTGTGAGCTGCATTGTGTGCTTTCTAATTAGAGCAAAGGACAACTGTTTTGAGAGAGAGAGAATTTTCCAGCAAATTGAGTTTTGGGAAGGGACTAATAGTATTCCTGAATTCAATGGATCATTTCAGCTTGAAAAGAATTGGGAGTAATTATATGATAACGTCAGATTATGATTTCATTTTGCTGTTTTCAAAATGAAACTCTGACTTTTCAGTTTAAAAATAGACCTTTGTTACATGAGAAAAAGGGTTCAACAGAAAAGTGAAGCAGTCCCAAAATGAAACCAGTTGTTTGTTTTGGGTTGAATTAAAGGTTTTGATTGGACACAAAATGAAATGTTAAGGTTTTTGTTGAGTAGAAAACTAAATATCACCCGTTACTTTATTTCTTGGTGCTATTTTGAGGCCTATCCCAATGCATGCCACTGGTGGGCAACCATAGGCTGGAATGGCCCCTGAAGAGTCTGCCTTGGGAAGACTTTCCTGGTCTTTCCTGGTTTTTTGGCTTGTTTTTCAATGCCACAACAACAACATGTTGGTGCATTAGTCAAGAGGTGTAGGAGCCATAGGAAGATGAAAACAAGGGAAACATTCACTGTATTGTTTAGACTGGCCAAATAAATCATTTATTTTGTGGTTTGGAGCAATCAGGGTTTAAAAGCAACATCTCTTCAGTGGTCCTTTTAGTATTCATCTGTGAAGTTCAAAGCACTTTCCAGAGGATGTGTCATTCTCTTCATTGCATAGCTGGGGAAACAGAGGCACTGAGAAGGGGTGACTCACCCAAGGAACAAAACCTATCTGCAGAGCACGATCCTGGTGGCCTTTCTGCTCAGCCACGCTCTCTGCTACCAGGGCTGGCTCGCGGTCACATTGTGTTCAGAGCAGAGAGTGGCTGAGGCACTTTGCTGTAGATCTAGGGCATGACTTTGACTTTGGATTGGACTTATGATAAAAGATGCCTGAAGTCAGCCCAAGTGAAAGTGGATGCCTAAGCAACAGCTTTGGGAGCCAAAGGTTGCTGGCGGTGATGCTGGCCATTGCAACCATAAATACTTATATGCATTAACCACACTAGCCCAGGCTCAGGACAGATTTTGGGCTTGCACAGACCCATCCGCTTGCCTAATCCATCTCCCTGCCAGTGCAGGCTTAATCTCTAGTGCACAATAACAAGTGTCCATCTCCATCTTAGTGACAATTACCCTGAAGATATTATTCTATAGCATGTATTCCTGGTCACTTCCATATACCCAGGTTTCCTTTGCATTTCCATTGGAAGTCATCTGAGCAATCTAAAGTGCAGTAATTGGATTGGTGTAGTTGGTCTTGGGGTAGTATGGATTTGAGTAATCAGTATTAAAAGGAAGCTTGACTTTATTTGTGGGAGTTGTCTGAAAACCCTGTTCTTCAGGGCTTCTGCCAGGCACCTGTGGGGGTCAGGAAGAAATATCTTTCTCTTGTGACTTCTTTGAAGGGTTTTTTTTCACCTTTATCTGAAGCACTGGCCTTTAGCTACAGCTCAAGGTGGGAGTTCAGCTGTGATATGCTAGTGCTCTTAAGACCATTATCTTGCACACCTCTCTGATGGGCCTCACTCACACTTAAGGTCAAATCAGTCATCAGATCTGGGGTCAGGAAGGCAGCTTGGCAAGGACTGTCTAGGGCATAGGTGGTGGAAAGCGAGGGCTAATGAGGCTTAGACCCCCCCTCCCCAAACTAATTTTGTGGCAGCTAGCAACAGCAGCAGCACCTAGCGTTGCATGGCTCCACTGCTCCAGCACCGTTGCAGCACCGCACCCAGCACCCCCATGGCATACT
The DNA here is from genome assembly GCA_030014935.1 of Caiman crocodilus. NCBI lineage: Eukaryota > Metazoa > Chordata > Crocodylia > Alligatoridae > Caiman > Caiman crocodilus. The sequence goes on from JAGPOW010001661.1 coordinate 7,004,094, forward strand.
CCTCCGCTGCCAGGTACAGCAGCATACGCCAGCCCTGCAACTCAGCCCCCCTCTCCTCCCCAATAATTTTTCCCACTGCTTTTGGTCTAGGGTTGCTCTCCTCTTTCACACGGGAAATGTTCCTGTGCCTGGGATCCCCTGAACACATTTTAATGGACCTGATTTCCCAGCAGCAGAACAGCAGGAGTGGTGCCCTTACCTGTCCTGCCTTTTAACCAAAGGACATGGCAGGACATTTTTCTAGGGCGAATTGTAGATTTGCAAGAGTCAGACTAGATGATCTCAGTGACGCAGTTGCAAAACTGGTTGCCTGCAGATGCGGGGGACTGGTCTTGATGTCTGGGAGGCCACTTCCACACTGATGTTCCTGTGATCCCTAACAAATGGTTCTTCTATGTCAAATTGCTCATGGAAGCAGCCTATATATTGGTATATAAGGTCAGATACTGGTTCTAAAGCCTCACCGCTCCATTGAAGTAAATAGAATGATGCTGGTTTGTATCAGCTGAAAATCTGGCCTGCAGCTAGAAACCTCATTGCAAAATGTTTGATGTGGGTCTTGCAACCCTTCCTGAGTCACTCTTACCCAGGCACAGTGCTCTGTTGTGTAGCAGAGTAGGAAAGATTACTTACAAGGGTAAGGACTGCAGGGACAGGCCCAGAGTCACTGCAACAGGCCACGGATGGTATTTCTACCTAACACGGGATTTGTGCAATAAAATAATGGTCAGACCCCCAGACATACTGAGCGACTGTACTGAGAGCGAATAAAATGATGGAAGTCAGTGGAGGCAAGTCATCCAGCCTTGTCCAGCGCTTGCCAGCAGAAGCTGCCTCGCTCCGCATCCATCTGTGCTTGCCCCAGAGCCCCCAGTCCCGCAGCTTGCTCCACACTCTGTGCACATTTCTTTGATGTCCCTTTCTATAATTAAACACTTGCAAAACAAGACTCTCTGCAGCCCGGATTTCTGTCCCCGTGAGAGAACAGACGCGTGACAGATGTTAGCCACGTTGCTTAACGCTCTGCTGGAAGGTGCCCAGATAGCATGAGGCTGAGTGCAATGGAAGAAGCTCCCTAGGACAGGCATAGAAGAGACCACTCTGGGCGAGCCACAAATTGTTTCCCAGGGCACACTCCGCTCTGTTCCTAGAAAGGCCCTTTTAGACCCTCTTGAGTTTAGTCGGATCTGATTCAAGATGTTCTCAGTGAGCAGAGAAACCTCCATCCACATGGGAAACCTATTCCACTGCTGGCATGGGATGTGATTTATAGCTGGGATAACGCCGTTATGGAACGAGACAGGGGATTAGCCAGAGTGCAAGTAAAAAGGGCAGGGGACATACTCCCCAAATTGCGGTGTGGAAAATCGAACGAATAAAAGGTTTGTAAAGAATTCCCCTTCCCAATGTCTATTATTTTCCTTTCACAAGTCAGGGCACTGACGGGCTTTTGTTCCTCTTGGGTGCTGACAGCTACGTGATGTATTTATAGGATGTGCCAAGGTGGCCACAGAAACCTCAGAAATTCCAGCCGCAGGCCAGGATTTGGAACCTCAGGCAGCCTCGCAGCTGTGAGGCTGGCCCGTTGGGAGGCAGCATTGCCTAGTCGAGAGAGCAGCTCCTGACCGGCCTGGTGACCCATGAAAAGCCACTGAATTGCTCTGCCCTTCTGCTTCCCCTCTCAGTGCCTTACCTATATAGATCTAACTGGTTAGGGCAGAGCCTCTTTCATACTTTGTTGTACATGTCAACCAACGACCTGGAAACCTAGAAGAAGCTTTCATCTCTTCAGCTCAGCGGCTCAGGCTGCTTGGCATGAGGCTCCAGCCAATTCGCATCCTCTGTGCATTGGAAGTAGAATGAAACCCGTAATTAGAAATGGTTAGAAAACAGTTTCCCCGTTGCCTAAGAAGCTTTAAGAGAATTGAAATTTTTCCCCAATATATTCTTCATTGGGGCACAGCTGACTCTTCTCAGAACGCTCCACTAGAAAGCAGAGAACAAAAGACCAAAGTTTGCCAAACTCCTGGTAGCTAAGGCACGCCAGCCAGGCACGCACCTGCTGTGCCGTTCTCTTGCTGACTACTGAGCTATTGGCTGTTCTGGAGTGAACCTCTCTCCATTTCTCCTGTGGCAACTATCACATGGCAAATAAATAATTAATTGTTCTTTGGTCCAGCTGGGTGCAGCTCAACATGAAGCAGCTCTGATCCAGAGGAAGGAAGCGAAGTGAGCAAGAAGAAAGCAGCATGTGTTAGCTTGGACACCAACTCAGACAACATGGGGATCTGTGAAACTTGTAAAAAGCTGTGTCGCTCGAATTGGGCTTGGCAGCTATAAAGGGATTTATCAGGCATCTGACTAGACCTCTTCTGTGTACGCTATGATCCAGAGGATCAATGGTTGCCTACTACATTGATACGGGGGCATAAACCTGCATCTTCCAGGGAGATGTTAGTCTTGTTCTGGCCTAATGGAAATACTCCAATAAGAGACAGACAGACTCATCACGAAATAGCCATATGGTTAGGATGCTCGCCTGGATTGCAAGAGCTGCATAATTGAAGGCCAAGCTGAATTAGATGAAGCTAAGACTTCCCCTTGAAACTCCTGTAGCCCAGCTCAGTGCCCCAATGACTAAGCTCTTCTGTTTTCACACTACATTCGAGCAGAGTCCAGCCTGGATCTGAGACAAAGTTTTGGTTTGGCTGAATCACTATTTTGCAACAAAAACAGGTTTTGTCAGAAATTCCTGACCAGCTTTACCTATAACTCAGACTTATCCGTGGGTTAAATCTTCCAATCTGGGCCCTGGGACCCTGTTCTGATTTATGGCCTCAAGGCTGTACTATAATCCAGTAAAACCCCTGTCTCTTTACCTGTCCTGTACTCGTGGACAAGAAAAAGTATAGTCTTGTGCATCTCCATATTATGAGAAGAAAGGAAACTGGAATATAAAGTGAGGGGCAAATTAGTTATATGTTATCACATGTATCTTAGATCTGGCATTGATAAGAAATCTACTGAAGGGCTGCTAATTCCTTGAAGTCATCTACTGGCCTGCTCCAAGTCCCAATCCACCACAGCTCTTTTCTAGTTATGTAATGAAACCAATCCAAAACCTGGTATGAATTAGGGAACTGATCTGCATTAAATAAGAATTGATCTAGAACTGGTAAAATAACTCTATTCATTTTTTCCTGATGAAAAAAAAGTATTTTTTGTCAAAACAGAAATCACCACATGCTCAATTTGAACAAAAGGTTTCAATTTTTTTATTAAAATAACACAACTGGATGCTCTCGTCTTTCAAAGAAAACCTGAAAACTTTAGAAGAGAAGTCTCAAAGAAAATGAAAACTTTTCTTTCTTTTAATCTTCATAGAGGTTGTTTCATGAGATCACACTTCCTGACCAGCTCAAAAGCGACCCAAACCTTCAACACCCAGTCGCTCACAAATTTGGGAAGGTGTCTAGTATGACCAAAGTGCATTCAAAACCCAATGCTTTAAACCAAAAGGCCTTATTAGAGAAAGGAATGTCATCTTGTTGGGGGGGTTCTGCCTGAAATCAAGCAGGAAACTGTAGGGAATGTGCCTTATCCTGAATATACTTGTTACCAGACATACATTTACCACACGTACTTTTACTGAAAGTATAACCCACGGCTAGGATTTGGGTGGCTAACTCCCTTAGGCCTCCTTGGAAATCACAGTTTATATATCATAGTGTTTACAGGCATAGGTCTCGGATTTGTGGGCCCAAGAGAGTCTGATCATTTGACAAAAACTGGTGATGAAGGCTGCTCTTCAGGTGACAGGCCAAGACGGCGAGACAGCGGTGAATTCTGTCTCCAGCTCTGATCCAGGGGACAAGCTGTTTCGGTCAAAGCCTCAGCTTCCCTATCGGCAGTACAGTGACCTAGGAAATGGCAGGTTTGCTGAAGATAACCATTAGTATATGTTAAGCCTTTTCAGGTTTCCAGAGAGAGGGGTCAAAAGGAGGAGTCATTTTCCATTCAAGCTTGAGTACTCACAGCTTGCAGGGCAGCACAAATAGACCTTCTCCAGGAAATGTGGGGAGACAAGAATGACCCGGCTCCATCCCAAACACCCCCCAGCCAATTTAATATAACCAAGCAGAAAGTTTATGAGAAAAGAACATCTTGAGGTTCTCCATGGGGACAGTGAAGGATCCTACACGAATGCCTAACCCATCGCCCTGATATTCATGTGAACATACAGCTATTAATATAACATATAATAACGTATATGCTGATAGCGCTCTGCGTTGGTGTGTGTAGGGGTCTGTTTTCCATGTTCACAGTAACACAGCCTCCATCTGTTGGAGTGCAGGAGGGGAGCTGGGGTAGGGGGATGGTCTGGGAGGCCAGTCTGAGACACTGCCACATGCACCACTCACGTTTGCTGCAGATTGGAAACACATGCAGTGTCAGGGCAGGCAAGAAGCAAATGGGCAGCGTATGAAAATATTTCCTTCCATGGGAACTTTTCTTTTCACTTCTCAGCCTCTGAGGAGGGCTTTTCCCCCCTGCTCTCCATGTCCAGAGGGGGCTCCTGCATCTCATAAATAACCTGAGCAGAGGTTTGGAGCACAGAACGTGTCTTTATTTTCTGAGTCATTCTGAATGCACCTGAAGCCATTAACTCTGGCAGGGTTTATAGCCAAGGCCAAAATTAACAATTAATACAAAGCCTGGCATTTAGAGCCACTCCCCCCCTTAATTTATTTATTTATTTTAGCACTCAAATTAAAATGAACAATGGCAAGAAGAATCTGGTGAGTGTGCAGAGACAGAGCCACTCCGTTCAGTCCTTGAAGATCACTCCAGGGGCTCCAAACTTTCCAGAGAACTGTTTGCTTTTCCCACTCAACACAGATCTTTAATGACCATGATCACTGGAGACCTGGTTTTCTTAATTTACTTTCTCCTTACTGCCTGTTTGTAAAGACCTATGCCCAATGGGAATCTGACATCTGACTTCTGTAATAGAAATGATCAATTATAACAGGCAGCAAAAAAAATTAGAGGAAACAAAAAAAGAAGGTTTTTTTCAGATAAAAACATTCAGACTAGGGACAGAAGTTACACATAAACTGGTATGAGTGATCAGAAGCTGGTGCAAATCTGTAACACAACAGAAGTTCAGTGCATATAAACCACTTTCAAAATGGCCAAAACCAGTTTAAGATAAACCTGGATGGACATAGCATCAGACTTAACTGATGTAGCTTAAATCGGTATCTTGAACTTCTATCCCAGATCCCCTCCAGATTCAAGTTAACCCACAGTCCCCCAGCATCCCAGGATGCTTTGTACCTCCTCCCACCTCTCCTCCCCAGGGTGGGCAGGGTAGCCTTGGCCCAAGGTGTCTGCTCCAGCTGAGCAGGGCGGTGTACTGTAACACCCCTGGCTTCTGGCCTGAGCTGCTGCAGGCATGTGGCTGCATTTCCAGAATCAAAAGTGAATGCCTGTTCACTTGCTTATCATCAGTTCAATCTACGCAGCTCAGACTAATGTATGATGATTGAATCAATTCAGCCTTGAGCTTTTTCAGTGTCTGTACTTAGCCTCACTGTTTGGGGTTTCCAGTGCAATATGGAAACAAAAATCCAGGAGAGCCAATTGCATTCACCAAAAAAAACCCCATTTTTTTTCTAAAAACCTGAATTTCCCTTGAGGGAAAAAAACAAAATGTCCCCAGAGATTTCCAAATTGTTCTCGTTTGGATGTGAAACATTAATATGTGTAACGGACTTTGAGTTCCTTCTTTGAAAGTCATGATGAAGAAACAAAGTAAAGATCATTATTCAGTATTACAAGCACACCCGTGACCCCTTTCCTGAGAGGAAAGGTGGTCATGTGATGAAGTAACTGGGTGAGCCTTGAAACCGATTCATGTCACGGGCTCCCTTGTGTGCCCTTGAACTACTGTTCCATCTTTCTGCATTTCAGCTTCCCATCCGAAAAATGGGGATGACGATACTCAGTTCCTCTGTCCTGTGTCTATTCAAAATGCACACGTTTTACAGCAGGAGCTAATACTGTGTATACGTACAGCTCCTAGCACGGTGGGAGATTGGTCTCAATGGGCACTACTGCAGTCACAGTACGCAAGTGCCCCCTGAATCAGCCCGGGGGGGGGACACCCGCAGAAGCTGCCGATGGTGCCTGGCTGGTGAAGGCAGCACCCTACCGACAGTATCAGTGTCGGCTGTTGGGGGGGCACCGGCCCCATCGGGGGCGCACGTGCATCCCTGTGCACCCTCTACCAGTGGCCTACGATAGTAAGGATCAGTAAACGGTCACATTCGCTTAGCAGGACCAGGGGCTGTTTCCTGTACCGCATATCATTCAGCTGCATTCTTCCCATTCCAGCTGCGCTGAAGTTCCACACTGAGCTGTTGACCCCATCTGCATCAGGCCGTTTGCCCCTCTGTCCCAGCCCAGACTTGTGTTCCACAGCAGCCAGTTGCACAGACAGGGATTAGGTGAAGTTCATCCTTGTATAAATCATGGAGATTTACATTTCAGAGGCACCATTTTTTATCTGTTTCTTCCCCCCCCCGCCCCCTTGCTCAGAGGTTCCCAAGCCCAGCAGATGGATCCCCAAATGGAAAAAATTAATCGTCAGGAATTTCTTCAAAGTTTTCTTTGTTATAATTTGTCTAACCCTTGTACCTGATGTTTTTACCAATTGCCTGAAGGGGAAATGGGCCCAGGAGCCCTCATAGTTTTCCAGTAATGTAATCTCTTTCTTCTGTTATACTTCTTTCCCTGTGAGCCTCGAGTCCAGTGTGAGACATCACACCCTGTAGCTCCCTCCTTTCCTAGCAGCAGAATTCTGATGTCATGACTGCTCTAGAGAGGTATCCAAGCACGGATGCAGAGTTTCTTGTTGCAGTGGCCTTCTTGCTCTTCATTAGTAGGAGTAGTAGTGTCACAAAAGGGCTTAGGTGTCCCAGACAAGGAGCATGGCAACAGTTATGCTGGAGTCATCTAACAAGACAAGCCTTGTTCCATCTCAAGTGATTGTGGAAAGAGTAAGAGGAACATTGTAGCCATCAGTCCCATCCATGACTGCAAGCCAGGGCATTAAGGAGGCCTTCTGTGATGACACGAGGCAGCACGAGTTCTTTTGGTCTCTCTGGGTGCACCTACCCATGCATTTAAGCATGGCTAAATTTAATGTACATTATGCTAATATGCATTAAGCAATTTTTGGCAAGGGTCTACACATGCAAAGACTTGGCACCAAAGTTAGCACACTTAGCACTAAAATTAGTGCCGGGTCACGTCTACATGTGCATTAATGCACTTTAAATGCAAATACAGGTATCAAATTTAAGCGCAATTAGCCTAATTTCACCATTTTTAATGCACATTAAGGGTGCACACGAGTAGAGGCGCACCCATAATGTACCTTAAATGAGGCTAATGTGCATTAACACATCTTGTATAAACGTGCCCTCCAAGTAATTTTTTTCCAAGGCATTTAAGTAACCTAGCCTTTACTCCCATTCACTCCCAATTGCTTAGACATGCTGGGAAAGGGTACTCTCTGAGTTATGAGAACCAAAAGTTGGGTCTCTGTCCTTCAGCCTCAAGGAAGAGGTGACTTCTCAAGGACTGCCCCTTCCCTACCTCAAAGGGCATTCATGCGGTCTGTTGTGCATTTCTCCCACAAGGAAATCTGTCTGTCCCTGGCAGTGAGTTCTCGTGCACAGAAGCAGTATCCAAAGAGAAGTCATGGTAGCTTCTGGTGCCAAAAAACCCAAAGGGTGTTGTTGTTTATCTAGCGTATGACTTTTTTGCAAAAGCCTAAACCTGTTTGAAGAGAAAGTAATTGTTTTAATTACCATATATCACAGGAAAACATTGTCCTTCCCGACCAGGCCTAATCTAGTTTTTGTGATATCACATCACTCCTTTTCACTCCCTCCCCCTGGTTACATCAGAGATCTAGCTTTGGACATCCATAGCCATTTAGGACCGTTCCAAGTCATTCCTTGCGCTAGTAATACCCATCTGTTTGCTCACCTTCCTTACAACCTAGGAAAGCTTCAGTTTTGTTGCTCTGCTTGTCTTTGTTGATCCAAGGTAGGGTTTGTTGTTGGGTTTTTTTTATGAGCGTGTATTTTGTGCATGAACGCTTGGCGTATTTTGTATCAGACTTGGTTTCAGCTCCAAATCCAATTACTTGAGTTGACTTGCTGCCAGTTTGCAGGATTTGGTATGAGACAGTGAGTACATTTCACGCTTCCTTGGGAACGCTTGGTGGAAGTCTGCTCTGCTGGTGTCACCAAAACAAGGAGATGTGGCTGAGCAAAAATCCCACAAGGCTGCGCGAAAGCACTGAAGACACATCCAGGAAACCCTGCAAGAATCTGCATTCCCAGCAAGACTGAGCTCTGATGATAACAAGGAAGCTGGGTTTTATCTCCAGGGGTATTAGCACTGCAATAAAGTAGATAATGCCAGAGTTCTCCTAGAAGCTCATGGGATGAAACTCCCATGAAATGGACACTTCCCCGTGTCCAGAGTCACTGCCACATATGGAAATTGTGCAGGGCTGCATTTGAAGATGCCACGACTGCAATTTGAAAAAAAAATGAGAGTTATTCCAACTATTTTGTCTTTAAAAGGAAATACTGAATAACTTATGGATAAGACATTAGCCCCAAACCCAGACCACTCATGGTCGTTAAAGAGCCTTGGCACTATTCATAAGAATAGGGGTGTGTTAGTCTTGGATTCCTTCCCAGATTCCATTTTGGGGAGATACATCCTGAAAACCTCAAATTCCACCTGTATTTCTACTTGGGTCCAGACTCCATATTCGTTTTTGGATCTATCTTAGCTATCTTAAGCTGCGTTTCATCATTGTTATGTCTGAGCAGTTTCCATGAAAAAATAAGCAGCTACAGAAAAATGCCGAGCTGGCTTCCTAAACTCTCTGAAATGGCTCTTTTTGCGGGGATAAAAGCTATTTTGATGGGATTCATGGTTTTGATCTTTAGAGGTGATGGATTTATTGTGGAGGAAGAGCTTGTTTGGGGCTTGGGACAATAGAGGATGTTCATATCATTTAGATGGTTAGGCATATAGGCATTAGGCAATGTGGGAAAAAGCAGCCTTGATAAGCCTCAGCATTCACGTAGGCCAGTATTTTGTTTCTGATAGTTCCCATCACTGGCCAGTTTAGAGGAACTCTTTGAGAAGCAGAATCGGGATAATTTGGCCTATATACTAGTCCTGACCTAATTTCGAAAAGTTAGAGGCTGGCCACAGCCTTGAAGCAAGAGGTTTAATATACCTTCCTGCATGTAAGTTATCAATAACAGTAATACTTCTGGCTGTTCTTGTTACCCCTATAAATCTCCAACCCCCCGTGCGTAACAGTGTCAGGCAGTGTATAACAACCGCCCCATTCTCATGTCCTGCAGTGGTAGGAAAGGCAACCGCTGTAAATATAGCTAATAAACCGTTTTGGAAAGCCTTCTGGCTGAAAGGTGCTAATGTTTTGACAGGGTATGTCATCCTTTCTTAGCAATCAGTGACCTTGGAAGTTAACACAGTGCCAAAGTGTTAAGAAGTGCAACATTTTTCTTCCATGGGATACTGTACGAGCATTTTTGCTGTTTTATTTCATCTACTCTCACACCCCTTGGGTTTCACTTTATGAGGATTTCCCATGAAACTCCTAGAGTTTCAAAACATGTAAAATCGCATATTTTGCCCTAGATTTTATTCAGCCCTTTCAGGATTTAAAACCGGGCACATTTTCCAGTCCATTAATTCATCTAATTTCGCAAACATGTTCCCAAATGTAATTTGTTGTTGAGTGCACAAGGAAATTCAAATATTTATACAAATACATAAACATATATATGCATGTACATAAACACGTGCACGCACGCACACACATACATATATATGTACAGTCATTTTGTCTAGGGTTAGAAACATTTTTGCATATTTTGGCAAAACCTGTATTATCTTGACTACAAAGAAAAAATGCTTTCCACTCTGTTATCTCCATATTTCAACTCTGAAAGCATCTTTGAGTTATGTGTCGCAGCATTTCTGGAGTAGGTGTGATTAATTCGATTTTATACCTGGGTAAGCACAGTAATTCCCAGACAATAGGCTATTCAGCATCATCCACCAAACCCATGAAAGGGCCATGGATTGGGCTTTAAACACAAGGCTATCCTTGCCTGATAAAGGGACAGTTTTAGAAATGGACCCGTACTGAAAAAGACCTTGGTTGGACTAGAACCTAGAGCAAGTCCCGCTGAATTGAGTGAGGCCAAAACTTCCCTTTAGGTTTTTTATGGTATTCCAGGCAAGACCCTTATGGGTGAACTAAAGGAGCTGCTTTACCACAGTCACCCAAGAGAGGTTATCTCCCTTCAGTTCCTCACCACAGCTCAGTGCCTGTGTACTGCTCCAGTCTCAAGCCATACCGGACTCGCAGCTGTAAATGAGCCTTTCCTGCCATCCCCTGGCATATGAGAAAGCGCTGACCTGCAGGGCTTGTACCAGCTCTGTTTATTCATTGTCCTATTTTCATCCCATGCGGAGCTAGGCACAATGATAGTGTCTGTCCCTTATTTCATACAGCGGCATACGTTCCAGTCATTGAAACCCAAATCCCAGATATGAACCCCACCCTGAATCACTAGTGGATTCAAAACTCAGATCAGGTGGCTTTGACTCTGGTCTATCTGTGGATCCGAAGCCCTTTTTATATATGCTTTGCTGTGTGCAATATAGTTGTGTTCCAAAAACAGCAAAGGCAGCTGAGGAAATGGTAAAGGTAGCGAGGAAATGATAGAGGTGCTTAATCTTACCTGACTTAATGCTCAGCTGGTAGCAGGCAGGCTTTTGTCTTTGCTAAGGTTTTGTCCCGTAGATGCCAGCATCCCATGGTTCCTCACAGCACCTTCTTCAGTTCAGCATGGTCCTTTCTTCGGTGCCCAGGGGACCTTTAAACGTCTTGTCCGGTCTATCATGTCCCCAACAATCTCTGCAGTAGGATATCCTAGAGTATCATGGTCCCCTGTGTTGCCAGTGCCACTCTACTTGAATCCTCCTAGCAGGCTACCTGCTGTCGAGGCATAACTGGGTATTCCCAGCATGCACTAAAGTCCACAAGCAGCAGGGATGGGCCTGTCCATTGAACTGTGGCCGTGCTGTCTGGTCACAACTCAATGGGTGTTGCCACTGTATCACATGAAGATGTCACCAATTGGTTACAAGAAGCTGGTTGTGCTTGTTACACAAGCAGGTGACTTCAGCATCCAACCGTTCCCCGTCTCCAGGAGCTCTGACTAGAAAGATTTTTTTTAATAAGTTGTTCATGCTTTAATCAATCAGGCACATGACCCAGGATTCTTGTAGGTTTACAACACTGATTAAATTATTGGCTCCAGATGGGAACTGTCTGAGTAACGAGTGTTCGGATAGCCACAGCGCACAGCAAAGCTAGTAGAGAAGGAGGGAGTTGTACTGAGATAAGGTGGGGGCAGAGGGGGGCTGATCTTTTTGTCATGTAAGTTTACAGCTGAGACATCAAGAGGAGACATCAAGATCTGGTGCTTTAATTGATAACAGGTCAGGCAGGTCCTTATGGATGATGGCTGGAGACCCAAAAGCAAAAAAAATCAGGGAAAAACGCTGATCCAGCAGAGGAACATTCCAGCCTCAAAATTAATTCTGAGTAAAGTAGAGAGGAGAGTGGAGATTCAGTGCAAGATAAGCCTCAGGAATGTGGATGCTAGTCCAAGCTTTATCTGAAAGAAGGACCTGATCTAAATATCCTTGAAGGAAGGTTGGTCTTGAGATGAAAGCCCTGCACAAGGGATGAGGAGATCTGCATTCAATTCCTCCTGTAGCGACAGAACTAGGGAACAGCCCAAAGTAGCCCTTCTCCCTGCTGGCAGGGCCACAGTGCAATGCGTACGAGTAGTGGGACACAGCGCAGTACGTACGAGTAGTGGGACACAGCGCAGTATATATGCGTAGTGGGACTCGAGTCAGAATAGCAATATTCTGCCTGGGTGTAAATGTCTATACAAGGTGCAGGGCGGCTGGGAATCAGATCCACAGGCCTTATCTCGACTTGGATTTAAAGGTGGAAAGCTAGCGCGTGCTAGCTACGTGCTTGTCTGCACACAGTTGTTCTGGAATTGCTCTTCTTCTGTTTGCACCCTGCCTTATTCCAGATTAATGTTCCTATGTAGACAAGACATAAAGACATAAGGTAAGGCTTACGACAGTTGAATATGTTTGTAAGGACCCGATTTGGGGAGAATCTGGGTTATATAGCTGTGTGTGTAGGTGTGCAACAAAGACGATACGTGAACAGGTGTGTATGTAGGAGAGAAGCTGTAGCAGCGTGTATCTGTTTGCATGAGCGTGATGACTTTAAAAGTAGCTTAGGTTTAAATTTTCCACTTTCCAAGTGATTCCTGAGGGCAGCGATTGTCTCATTTTTTCACATACATATATCTCGTCTCCGGGTCGTCATGGCAACACTGTATATGTTTGCTGGGCTGGAAGGATCTGGGGATGGAAAGTGAAGCCAGGGAGTGAACTGAGGAGAGGAATCCAGCAGGAATTTTCCTCTGCTCCTCTGTGGCCGATTGGTTAACACTAATTTAACTTGGTCTCCTGAGACCGGTCATCAAATCAGAGACTTCCAATTTCATTTTTTTTTAAATCAACCACAATTGCTCTGCGGAGCCCATTTTTCACATTAGAAATTAACCTTGCAGAAAATTAGCTGATGGGAATTGTCGGACGGGAGCCAGAGCACAAGATAGCACCATAGAAACACAAACAAGGTACAACATCTCTGCACAACGGGCGGAAAGGCTGTGCCCCTGGAGAGTGATGGTTCTGAGGCAACAGGACACAGTGGTTTGAGCCACCAAGACACCTGGCTTCTGTCCCTGTCCTGTCGCTAACTCTCTCTTGGGCCACCCATTTCAATCTCGATTGTTTGCAGAGGTGCTGAGCGCTCACAACTCGTAGAGAAGTTGGTGAGAGGGGCAACTTCACAGAACAGATGAAAATCAGGCTTTGCTTCACTGTGCTTCAGCCTGTCGGCTGTACATTGGGGATTACAGATAGATCTGAGCGCACAATTCACACTGGCTTGCTTATTCTGTGCTTTAAGCCATGCTTCCTTCTGGCAGAATAGCATAGGCAGGTGGCGGTTTCAGTGAATCCAGCCCAGGGCATCTTGGCTCTCCAGAACTGCTGGTTACATGGGATTGACTGGGAAGCCACACTGAGGGGGATCAAACCTAAGGGCCTTACCTGCCAAGGTATTTAGGTACCTGATGCCCATGATTTTAATAGGGGTTGGATTCCTAGGAGTTAGGCACCTAAATATCTGTGTAGATAGGAGCCTCAGTAGTTGTAGAGCAGCAGCAGGAGAAGGATGGATGCTATAGTGTTTAGGGTGCTCGTCTTGTTCAGTCCCCTCCACTGGAGCAGGCGTTATGTGCGACATGGGACCAGTTTTGCATGTCTTTTTGTCTCAGACCAACACGGCTACACCACCTCTCCCATGGACTTCAGTGAGAACTAAGGACTTTCAGCAGCTTATAGCACAGAGACTTTTGCTAGGAGCTAGCAGTTTGGGGGTTAACACACACACCTGGAAACAAGCCTTATTTGTGTTTGTAGCCTCCTTGTTCCAGCTGTGGGCTCACCTGTATCAATTTATAAACAAGACCCAGCTCTGGCATCAGTGAGTCCATGGTCTATCTCCCTTGAAAAGACCTGTGTTGGCAACAGGGGCAACTCAGCACAGCTTTGAGGTATGAACAGGTGGAAACTTGCATTGGCATCAGGGCAAAAGTCAAATCCTAGCTCCGTTCATGAGCAAAACTCAACTTACATTGGCAATGTGAGTGAGTGACAGAAAATGGAGCTGCTGTCCTCAGCCAGGCACAGCAGGTTTAAGCAGGCAGTTATCAAGAGACAGATTTCTCTGCCATTTGGCTCTCTGACATCCAGTCTCGCACATGCTGTCTACCCCAAAAGGCATGTGCAATAGCAGCTCTGAACACGTAGATTCATAGACAGAGGTGCATGCACACACACAGATGTCACACATGCATACAGAGATGAACCGATCTATAAGGTGCATGCTCACATGCACACAGATGCACAAGCATGCACACAAAAGCACACCCACACATAGCACGTACACACACACATAGAAAGATGCCGTATGTGGTTAAGCTTCTACCATCACACACCTATGCATACATGAACCCACATAACATATATACAGTCCTGCACATGTATGAGTACACCCCATAGACGTATATCCACAGGACCATTCCCACCACACACACAAAGTGAAACACGCACATAGATTTATATAGATATATCTATCTCCTGCATTTTTTTTCATTTTACAGCCTGTCTTCAGGTGCAGGTTTTGTCTTGTAGACGTTAACTTAACTGGACTCAGAGGAAGTGAGCAGGGGCTGGTTACACAGTTATTACCTTGTGAAAAAAACACAAACAAACCCAGATTGTTAGCAATGCACTTGATTTACTCAAGGACAGCTCTGGCATCTGAGTCCAAATGGATTAGGCTAGAGTCATTGAGAAACAAGCCAGTGAGATGCATCACTTCTTGAAGATGACACAACCAAATTCAGCCCAGCTGGAGTGCTTGAACTCTTCTCTTTTCACTAACTGCACGTACAACATGTGAGAAGCCTTGATTTCATCTCCCCCTGAAATGTCTGGCTCGGTGAGGAAGGCCTCGTTTGTTGGAAAAGACCGAGTGTGTCACACACGTGCACATGCACACGCACACAAACACATCATGGCTTCCAGCCCACATGTATAGTAGGATTTGAAGTTGCTCTATTTGTGATCTCCAGTTTCTTTCCTCTGCCCCGTTCATCATGGTCTTCATCATCTCCTGATATTCGAGCGTGCTACCATGTTGCTTATCATTTGAATCTGCTGCTGGATCTTTCCTCACCTGAGTGGAGGCCCTCGTGGCATCCATACCACTTGTGGCGGTGCTGTGTCCTGCCCTTTCACAAGGCCTGCATGTGGTCAGGACGGGGGTGAGACCTCAGCATGGCAGGAAGTGGTAATGGTGGTTCTTGTCAGTGGGATTTTCGCCCCTGAGTCACCTTAAAAGCAACACCCCAGGAGGGTGCTGTGGTCAGGAAGTGGAGCCGGTGAGTCAGGGGTCATGCTCTTCTCTGCATCAGCACAGAATTAATGCCTTCAACATGGCATTGGGGGGGGGGATACACTGCACTTTCAGAGGATCTTCATTGCATGAGACAGAAAACTGAGGTCCTGTGCAATTGTCTTCATAAAAATCCTCATTGTCGCAGCTAAGTTCTGTCCCATTTCATGCCATGTTACCTCCTAATAAACCTTCAATCAGCTAGGTAAAGGGCTTTGTCCTCCTCTGCTGCATACTGTTTCTATGAGCTGTCAAGCAGCTGCCATGTGTCATCCTAGAGGTAGTTACATTTTTGTGTTGGATGAAGTGATCCATGTGCAGGTGGATAACACACTTATAGGGCACAAGAAGTGTATGAGTTGCTAGTAGTTAGTAACTTGGGGTGTCTTTATGATGCTCCCATTGCTTACACATGCTAGTCCATGGGGGTGCCCTCACGGCTGCTCAGAAGATCTCTGCTCCATTGTATGTGTGAAAGGCATGAAGGATGCCTGCTCCTTGGGAGCTCAGCATGGTTAGGAGACGGGGTGTGGGATTTGCTAGGTGAAGGCCTGTCTGCTTTTCTGATATGGAGCGGGAAAATCAGCTCACTCACTGGGGTGATGGTAATACTTTGCTCACAAAACCATGCACTCACCTTGTACAAGCAGACATGCAGGCACGTGCTGCTTGCTCATACCTCAGTGCACACATTCAAGCACAAATCTATATATGTACATGTGTACAGAGACACATCTGTGGACTCTCCACATGCAGGCCCATGCCTGTCTATCCATGAAAATACATGTGTACACATGTATACCCATACACACACAGGAGCATGCAGAAACATGGACACCCAGACATGTTCACATCCCAGCACATGTATTTATGTATAACCTCCTGTTCAGGCACATGTACACCTGTGTATCCATACATACACATGCACAGGTACACCTGCACACATACCACTTTCTTCTAATATTTGGATTTTAGAGCATTTGTTGCATGGGTGAATTGAACCTCTCCTCTCATGTGTTGCCATGTTGTTTTTCCCATGCTCCAGACACGAGAAAAGATACACAGGCCTGTTCCCAAACTCAACCCCCTAGGCTCGTCCCAAAAACTCAGCACTCATTCACTGAAAGACTCTCCAGCATGGCTGGAGCTTGGGGTTTAAACAGCAGCTCCCAGCCTCAGGAAATAAGCTGTAGAACAAACCTCATGCTTGCCTCTACTTCTTACTTCAGCCACTAACTCTAACCATTGCTCCTTACTTCCCCTTGGGTGTCCTGTGACCCCATCAGCTCCCATCAAGGTCAACACAATTACACTGGTGGGGCTTTTAAAGAAGAGGTGACCTGGTGATCCCTGCCCCCCTGCTCCAACCCAGCCCTTCCCCTGCCTGTAGCAAGCAGTTTGTGCTGAAACGTCAGAAAACTGCTTGGCAAAAAACACACATTTCTGCCCGGCAGCTTCCATCAGCACATTCGACACCAAACTAAAAGGCAAGCTGAGAACTTGCTGGGGACCAGTAAAGGAGGGAGCATGGCATGAGGAGTAGATGGTATCGCTCCTCTTGGAAATCTTTCATGCATGGCCTGTGCTAAGTTGGGGTCTGAGAGGCCATCTGGGACATTTATTTTTAATCTCATCATTGGACTAGATTGGATTTGAGATTATTTTTGTCTTTGTCAGTCCATCGGGAGCAAAGAGATGACTTATAAATAGACTAATTAGCTGATGTGCCAGGGAACCTTGTCAGAAAGCATCCAAATGAGTGAGAGAAAGAATAGGAATGAAAAGCAAGAAAGGCAAAGGGAGCAAATGGTGTGAAACGCCAGCAGTCTGGCCTCTGCTGGGGAGTTCTCTCCCGCCTCCTCCCTTGCAGCTCCCTTTCAATGTGTGGGATAAATGCTTTGGCAGCACTGAACTTTTCTCAGTCTGGTTCAGCAGTGTCCTGGAAAGCATGTGGGAATCCGGCAAGGTGAGAGCGGCTGGGGATGTCGGGCGGAGGTTACACGGGATGGGATGCAGAAACCCACCAGCCCCATGGGGCTCTGGCACCTGGCCTCTCCCCGCTCTGCAGCCGCACTGCCCATGAAAGTCTCCTTTAAACACAGAGGAGGAAACATTTTTAGCCAGCACATGAGTTGGCAGTGCCTTATGAAGGGCATGGGCCAGGGTGTGGCAAGCAAAGATGAGATTTTAGGGATTTAAATGCCCACCTGCCATGAAGCACTGTGAGGAACAAGTGCTGGTTGCTGTTTTGAAAACAGCAGCCTTGGTGTTTACGTGGATTTGTATGGGGAAACTGGAGCAATCTGAGGGCATGTATTTCTAGAGAGAAAACGTTTCTATCCTCTTATCTACCTTGCTGGAGATAGGGGTTAGGGGTAAGGGTGCCATTTTAGGACTTAAAACATCTTACATCTCTCATCAGCTGCAGGTTTTGTGTAGGCTTGAGCAAATGTCTTGAGCCTCTCTTGTATCTCAGTTCCCCACCTGTATGAGGAGCTGCTTTACTGGACAGTGGGGGCTTGAGGTTCGATACCTTATACCTTGTGAGTTGGCAAGACATGATACAGTGTAAGCCACAGCAGTAAGGCACTGTGGGTACAAAGGCAAAGAAGGGAGTGGGGAATGTGCAGCTGGGCCGTAACTGGACAGTGCAATGGAGAGTATTCGGTAGCTGGGCTTGGGTAACAAGTGTGATCGGATACCTGGATGTCTAAATAGTGCACATTGTTCCCATATATAAATGTTTAAGAAACATTTGGATGCTTATCTTGTTGGGATCCTTTGACCTTAGCTGACTTCGTGCCCCTCGGGCAGGGGGCTGGACTCGATGATCTTCGAGGTCCCTTCCAGCCCTAGTGTCTATGAAATCTATGAAATAACAGAGTGCAGTATGGTGCCTTTAGTGGATGGCGCATCTGTCTGGTAATATACTGGGCACCGTGAATATGTGGATGCTTCCTGCTCCGGCCAGAGTTCACCCCCAAGGACAATGATGTCAGTTGTCCTTAGACAGGGAAAGTTCAGAGCCGTTAGCCAGCGCATCCCAGCTGGTCTCACCTGTTATCACTAACTCACCTACCTCTGCTATGTAATTGCTTCTTTGCCCCTGTAGCATGTGGGCACCTCACAGTCCTTTCTGCTTCTGTTCTTCCAGCCCTTGTGCATAGTAGTGCAGTGCTTTCATCCCCCCACTACAGACAGGGAGCTGAGGCAAAGAGATTCTGGAGGTGCCGGGTCCAGTCCTTGGTGTGGTGGTCAGTACCTTCAACCTCCTGCCCTAAGCCATAAGGCACTATGACAGCAGAGCTGCGCACAGCTTCGCAGGGACGCTGGACGCCTTTGGGAAACAAGAGTGCAGCGAGGCCCAGATCAGCACCAGCAGCGATGCCCTACCTTCGGGCTACTGCTTCAGAGAGAAACAACAGGGGGGACAAGGGCCAAGCTGAGAAGAAGGCGAGTTAAATCAAGAATGGAGGCAGTAGCCACGGTGCTTAGCAGTCGAGGCAGCATGAAAAATGGGGCATTTCCACTGAGCGTAAGCTGAGAACGATGAAAACCACTTTCCCGCTGCCAGCAGGGCAGGGAGCAATGAAACACCCTTCCTGGCTCCTGCCCTCCATGTTATATGCCAGCAAGTCCTGAGAACCCTTCCACGGTCATCTTAATAGCATCCCGTTGCCATGATCAACTGTGCTGTGTCACCATCTCCCTAACAACTGGCCCATTTGTCCTGAACAAATGGGAGGACTAGTCCTACCCTGGGAGAAGAGGTTCTCCCATTTGGCAGGGGTTGGCACTGGACATGCTAGCATGTAGCAAGAGAAGCATTTTCAGCTGTTGGGAAAAAAGCCTATGAAATAAAGTCTTTATTTGGCGCAGGTCATTGGGATTTGTGAGGTCAGGTTAGCAGCTGAGTACATCGAATCTGGTATCCTGCCCCTGGCAATAGCCAAAACTTGATGTTTCAGAGGATGGTGAAAGTGAAGCATGTGACCCAGCCAGTGCCCGCATACTCCACACATATTTAACCAATTAATTGATTGACCATCTCGATGTCAAGGATGGATTGGGCATGCATGATCAGCACAGCACTGCAAGAAAGCCCAGGATTGGGGCATGTCATGTCTGTCAGTCCACTTGGTGAACAGCCCAGGCCTCCTGTAGGTAGGAGACAGAGGCAAGAAGGCTGAGTTGCCACACTTGGGATTGTTGTGTGGTGGTCCTTTCGCTCAAGAGTGGTGGGTTGAGCTCCACACCGACCTCCCAAGTGGCTCCACTTAATCCACATTGAAATGTTATGATGCTGGGTGGGGGGGTCGCTGCTAGGGAGGAGACCAACACTGCCACAGCCTAGTATAATGGGAGAGAGGAGCCTCAAAAGAGGCGTGTTTGGGCAGGGAACCTGTTTTGACACAGCAACGATACTCAAGATCAAGAATAAGGTGAATTGTTTCGATGGCATAGTGGACCAGGCTTGGAAGAAAGTTGCGTGGGTGAAGGCTTACAACGGGTGGGAACACAGAGCAGGGACAGAAGGGATTCTGCTGATCAAGAAGGAGGGGCATCGGCACAACTACAGAGTAGTCTTCAACTAGGTGCTGCGATGTTTTGACAGAGCTGGATAGGGGCGGCGTACGCAGTATCTGCCTGCACTGTGTCTGGAGCCCAGCCGGGGCGATTAGCCCCTTCCATGTCAGAAGCACCATGTTCCGGCAACAAAAAGAGAGGAAAAGTGTGAGGGAAGAGGGGAGCCGCGCAGGGTGTTTCTGGTCTTGGGCAGCAATGAAATGCTATTTTTCTCCATGGCTGGCAGTGTAAATGCATTTCCTGGCAGGCAGATTATTCTGTATTAAAATTCTTGGTGAAGCTTATTAACGTGTGTGTATGAAAAGCTGGAGAAGGCTGTTTGGAGTCAAACGTGCCTTCAGAATTAGATGTTTGGGTGCGGGCTGAGTGATTGCTGAATATTAAAAACACGGCGGTAGGAGTTACGTTTCACATCAGCAAGTTGAACCCACTCACTCCGTTGGCAAAAACCAGCTCAAACCTTCATCCCCTCTGGAAACTGCTTGTACCTGGGGACTTGGCCTTCATCAAAGACTGGGACTCCCAAAGGGCTCCCCCTAGTCCATATGCACAAAAGCAAAGGAGATCGTGCTGGGCTTGAAGCCACCAGTGCAGCCAATCCCAGCATCGTCTTGCACTGGTCTCACAGAAACCATTGCTATGGGATGTATTGAATATTTCTAAAGCTTTCAACATGTGCCTGTGATCCACTGCCTTCAAGTTAGCCTTAAAGTTAAAAGGACTTTGATCTCAGCATGCGGAAAAGTGCTGTCCTGAGTACGGCAGCTTTCGGGCAGTGATTCTCGAGAGTTATGCAAGGTATTTTAAGGGTGGTGCAGGGTACCGCAAAATATAGGCATTGTTAGGTGTGCAAATATCTACATGTGCCTTATAAAATAAACCCAGAGATTTCTAATAGGAACCCATAGTATCAAAACCATTTTGACTTGCGGGCTTTCAGAGTTCTTTGCAACAGAAGAATTGCTCTAGTGTTTTGTGGTAATCAGAGAGTGAAAACCGAGAACTGACATCTTGCAAGGGGTGCCTTCAGTCTAAAGAGGGGGAGAACCACTGGCATTGTGGATAAGCAGAGGGACAGAGAGATTAGGCCAAATGCATCCTAGTACGCCTGCACAGACTCCCCAAAGCTGATCCTTCACATGCCATACTAACACCTCCATGGCACACCTGCCCCACATCAGCACACACACACACCCCTTCTGTGACCCCCGAGCACTCCATGTCACATGCATGTACCCACCACAAGACACGTATCTGCACACGCAGCATTGTTCCATTACTTAACACAAGTCTTTGCCCTAAATCTTGGCTCATTTTTATAAAGGATTTTTTTTGAGGCATCTGCCATGGCCCTGTAGCCAGTGACCGCCTGAGATAAGATTTTTAATACAGAAGACCAGGTTGTATATCTAAATATATGTCAAAAAATGTTTCCAAGAACAATGGTGGAAACCGCCCAAAAATGCGCTGAGGAGAAGAGCAAATGCATTCAAGTCAGAGTCCAAGCAAAATATCAAAAGGATGAATCAGAAAAAAAAACAATGTATGGAGTTTTCAAGAGTTATTTTTCTTTTTTAATGTTAATGGCAGTTTTTCAATTTGAGCTTCAAGTGCTGGAGCAGCGTGTCAGCCGATCCCGCACCGAGCCTTTCTTTGGGGGCTGATAAAAGCATTGTTTTGATTTTGCATTTAAGATGGTTTCAATCAAGCCCCATGTAATGATCACACAAGCCATGTCTTTATGATCATCATTATTGTTGTTGCAATGTATTTATTTTTTTTACGTTTGCTTGATGCTTCCCTGCTTTAGGCAGAAAAGTCTCCCAGCGGCGTTTGATTAGCTGAGCGATTTCATCCCATTCACTGGGTCTTTCATTTTGCTGTTTAACTAGCAGCAGCAACTCAGCTCCTGGGAACATGACAGGGCTCTGGTGGCTCTGCGACAAGAATGTGTTACATTTGATAGACCCACCGATGACTTTCATGATTTTTGATGCTGCTTGAAGTGAAAGCCAAGGGCTGGCCTATCCCTTACTGCTGTATCAGGGCCTGGTGCTCCAAGAACCTGACACCCAGCCATCCCTGAGACTTCAGTGGGGGTCTCACACATCAATGGCTTGAGAAGTCAGGGCTCAGGTACCACACAGCTCTGGCAACCCTAGCACAGAAGATTGCCCTGCAGTTCCAATCATGGGGCACTTGGAAGCGTGACGAGGGTTTAGTTCTCAGGGTTTTATTCTATGCTCCCTGGATTGAAATGGTAGGTTTTTAATTGAAACCTACCATTTCAATTTTTCTCTCATGTTATGGTGAGGGGTCCAGTCTTTTTTTCTTTTTTTTGTCAGAGCCAGAGCCTGCCCGTGGCTGAGGAGCAAGCTGCCAGTCGGCTGAGCAGCCCCTGAGCTGCGGGAGGGCCCTGGTCCTTCCCTCTGCGGCGGTGGTGCCCTCCAAGGCCACCTGGGTGGACTGCTAGCACCCTCCAGGGCCGCCTGGGTGGACTGCTAGCACCCTCCAGGGCCACCTGGGTGGACTGCTAGCACCTTCCAGGGCCACCTGGGTGGACTGCTAGCACCCTCCAGGGCCACCT
>JAGPOW010001661.1:7026629-7061433 GCA_030014935.1 Caiman crocodilus
GCCACCTGGGTGGACTGCTAGCACCTTCCAGGGCCACCTGGGTGGACTGCTAGCACCCTCCAGGGCCACCTGGGGCGACTGCTAGCACCTTCCAGGGCCCCCTGGGTGGACTGCTAGCACCCTCCAGAGCCACCTTGGTGGACTGCTAGCACCTTCCAGGGCCCCCTGGGTGGACTGCTAGCACCCTCCAGGGCCACCTGGGTGGACTGCTAGCACCTTCCAGGGCCCCCTGGGTGGACTGCTAGCACCCTCCAGGGCCACCTGGGTGGACTGCTAGCACCCTCCAGGTCCACCTGGGGGGACTGCTAGCACCCTCCAGGGCCACCTGTGGGGACTGCTAGCACCTTCCAGGGCCACCTGTGGGGACTGCTAGCACCCTCCAGAGCCACCTGGGTGGACTGCTAGCACCCTCCAGGGCTGCCTGGGTGGACTGCTAGCACCCTCCAGGGCCACCTGGGTGGACTGCTAGCACCCTCCAGGGCCGCCTGGGTGGACTGCTAGCACCCTCCAGGGCCGCCTGGGTGGACTGCTAGCACCCTCCAGGGCCGCCTGGGTGGACTGCTAGCACCCTCCAGAGCCACCTGGGTGGACTGCTAGCACCCTTCAGGGCCACTTGGGGGGACTGCTAGCACCCTTCAGGGCCACTTGGGGGGACTGCTAGCACCCTCCAGGGCCACCTGGGTGGGCTGCCCCAGCTTGGGTGCAACACCTGGCCCGATCCAACTGTTCCCCAAGGTTTAATCTGTCTCTGTGCTTATTCCAAGCTGCACCTATTTAACTTACTGGTACCTGCACAGGCCCAGGGCATTGGCAGTGCCATTGTTTCCCCTGTTTTCTTTCCATAGCACGTGGGAAGGTTGGTTTGGATGTGCTTTGTGGCACTGGGGTATAGGTGGGGTCAGTGAGGGTAATTTTACAGACCGTTTTAGACAAACATCTATTGTGTGGTTGCTGAGATTGCCAAGGTCTGCCCATAGTGCCCTGGGTGGCCCCTTGCAGTCTGACATTCCTTATTGACATCCCTAAAGTTTGGATTTAAATAGGAATAATTTGCCTTCCTTGGTAAGGCGCTGCATATCAGCAGCTGCAAAGGTTGCAGCAGGATATTGCAACAATGAAATAAAGGCTTCCACCAGTCAGAAAGTGGGTCCTAGATTAAAAATAATTACCAAGATCTAGGTTCCCATTGGTTGAAACTGAAAGAGAATCCATTCTTGTAGCCAATCAGAAAACACCAGCAGCTGCAAAGGGTTCAGGCCTACACTGGTACTCACTTCTTGGGACTGCAGTATCCATCAGGGATAATGACAGCATAGGTCTCATTAATCATCCAGTATAAACAGAGCGGAGGCTCACTGGAACGGAGCAGTATCACTGGATGAACAGCTCTGAGTTTGAAAATAAACATTTCAAGCTCTGCCTTTGCATTTATTTTTGCTGAATGCTTTGGCATTGCCTTGGCGCTTATGTAGCAGCAGGGGACTCATTGCAGCAAGGCGACGGTGCTTAACTCAGCCATGAGGGGATTGTGCAGACAGGACCACGGTCTGCTATAACTCTAAGACATCTCTGATGTGGTCCCGAACCCCCCACCTTCTCTTTTAAAAAGAGAAGGATCCAAAGAATCCAAATTCCTGAAGCCCCCCTCTTCTCCGAGGCAGGCTGCAGGGGACAATTAGCTCAGAAATACATAAATGAGAAATATTTGAGACTTGCCAGTTCTCACAGATTTATTATGATTTTTACAGTGCCTGGTGTTACTCCTAAAGCCCAACTCCTAGAGCCATGGGACTTTAAGAGGTGGATCACTAAGTCATAAAAGACCATGATAGCTGGGACTAGAGTGGCGCACATGGGCAGGTGCATGAATGCGCACGCACATACATACACAGTCTCTCTGCTGTGTAGAAGCTCCAGCGTGTGGGTTTTTTGCAGTTATTTCTATGGTTTTTGACCTAGATTCACAGACAGAGGGAATCTGTAGCAAGGAGTCTCCCTGGAGAATCCCCTTTCCTAGCATTAGCGCCATGCCTCTTTTACAAAGCATCCTATTTATCAGTGTTAGCTTGCCCTGCTCCTTGGTCTTGCAGTGCCCTGTGTTTTGCTCTTGCTATATGCTGCACCACAGACTTGCACTTCACTGCAGTACACCTTCTCTCTCAATGTACCATGCAGAGCAGAGGAGGAATGATTATCCCTTCTTAGGTTTGGGTTCCTCCTGCTGCAGCCTTACGCCTACTGTCTCCTGCGAGGGCCGGGAGGACGCCAGGCCTAGACCAAGGCAAGAGGCCTGCAATGCTGACACTATTAGGCTGCTGGCTGACAAAGAACATACAGAGCCAAAAGGGTCAGTGGAAATGTCAGGTGGCAGCAGCAGGGCAGCAGGTCTTCAAGCTGCCTATGAGGTCACAGGCTAATGAGGGAGGGCAGCAGACAGGCCAGCAACAGCGGCTAGGATGGAGCAGGGTGGGTGAGAGCTCTGGGCTTGGGGCGTTGCTCCTCTGAGTAAAGGACCATTGTGAGACTCTCCTCATCCTGCCATTGCTTCCCCCAGCACACTGCCTCTCTTCAGGGTCCATGTGTGACGTCACTAAGAGTGGGTTTGTTGCACAGAGATTTCATCTGCATCTTCCCTCTCTGTGGGGCTTCTCCATATAGTTTTGGGCAGGGGGATTCCAGGCTTTCAGGGGCACGCAAAGTTTAATCTGTATCCCTTTATGCTGATGTATTTGTTGACAGTTAGTGAGACGCTGGCCCTGGAGCACACCAAGGGCCTGTGGAGCTTGGAGTCAGACAGATGAATGCACAACAGGGCTAGGGACAGACATTACACATAAACTGGTCGAAACCTGTAACAGAACAGATGTTCAGTGCACATAAACTAGTTTGAAAATGGCTGAAACTGGTTTGAGATAAACCTGGTTGAATGTAGTATTGGACTTCACTGATTTGGCTCAACCTGGTTTATGCAATGTCTGTCCCAGACCCCTTGCTGGTTTAAGTTAAATCAGACTCCCCAGCATGCTCTCTGGGCTGGGCTGGGCAGAGCTCTCTGCTCTACATCAGGGCTGGCCCCTCCCCCTCTGCTCCCTGGATGATGCTCTGGCAGAGACTTGCAGACACAACAGGGTCTGCTGGCTTCCCCCTTCCCCCCTCCCCACCCACACCCCTCGCCTCTTGCTACTTAAACAGAGATCCCTTCCTCCTCTCTCCAACAACACAGACTGCAGTCAGCATGTGGTATGCTAGCTAATGCTATGTAAGGCAGATAGGACAGTGTTTGCTTAGGGCTTTTTGGAGCTAATCAACAGCTGAGCTGGTAATGTCCCTGCATTCCTTCCTTTGGAAAAAGCTGTTTAAGAAAAGATTGAACAAATGAGTGAGGCTTTGTTTTATGATGGGGTGCTGGTAACAGAGCTGATAAATGTTCTGTTATGAAGTGGGGGGACCCCTCCCTAATCACAGTGTCCTGCCCAGGCCTGGCAATGCCCCCCTCAGCTCAGCATTATAGCAGGGAAGAGAGGGCTGCTGTAGCACCCCCTGGCATCTAGCCTGAGCCACTGCAGGCATGTGTTTGCATTTCTGGGATGTCTGTTTGGTTACAAACCGGTTTAGCCTAGCCAGGTTAGGCTAACCTGCAAAGATTGAATCAATTCAGGCTCAGGGTTTTTTGAATGTCTGTCCCTAGCCCAGATGCCAAGGGTCAAATGAATCCCTGGGTACGTGAGCACAAGATGGACCGACACACATCAGGGGAACAGCGACTACTTACCAGACAGCTGAATCTGGCCCATAGACCTGCTGCATTTCTACTGTCTACATTAGCACTGAAACTGTGTGCGACAGGAATGAGTTTCGGCAGTGGCGTTGGCCAGCGCTTCTTACAGTGAGGTAGGGTGGTCTCCTCGGAGTTGGAGGAATGGTCACGTGGAGA
This sequence comes from Caiman crocodilus, assembly GCA_030014935.1. Taxonomy (NCBI): domain Eukaryota; kingdom Metazoa; phylum Chordata; order Crocodylia; family Alligatoridae; genus Caiman; species Caiman crocodilus. The sequence continues at coordinate 7,030,564 of JAGPOW010001661.1, forward strand.
GGGGAATAATGTGGAAGAAGACAAGAGACAGAGGGGTGAGTTAAACTCCTTAAAGGGATCTATTCTCTTACTCTATCATGATGCACTCAATGGTTCTTCTCCCATTAATAGGCCTGTTCAGTTATAGGGCATCTAGCAACCTCAGCCGTTATAGGCTGCAAACTCCACATTCATATTTGTGCTGTTGACTCATCTTGCCCTATATCCGGCTTCTACCAGTGACTAGAATCATCTCATTCAAGGCAAAGCAAAAAAGCTTCCAATAATAGCCTTAATCATCCATCAGGGTGGAGAAGGGACCTTCATGGCCACACTGCAACTGAGCCCTGAAGCCTAACATCTGAGGCAAAGCCATGTAGGAGATACAACATGTTTGTACATCACTGGTGGTCAGAAGTGCAGCCAGCTCCTTAATACAGCCAGCCTCCGGGCGCTCTGGGTTATTTATAATGGAAGTTATGAGCGTGCATCGTCATTGGAAGGTCTTTCATCTCAGGACAGAAAAAGAAACATTCCAAAACAGGGTAAAAATATCCCTGGGGTTGGATAGGTCTGGTTGAGCGGGTGGTTTTTTTGAGCAAAACTTTCCTGAAGCCACTTTTGTCCAGTGCCCTGTCCTCTATGAGTGGATCTAGAATGCAAGCGCCTCAGGTCATCGCTGTTGGGCACCCTGAAAGAGCCCAGGAACAGCCTAGCTGTGAGCATGAATGAGTGGAGGGGAACGGGTGGGCCTCAGTAGAGGCCAGGAATGAGGGTATCCTTGAAGTGCTGTGGGGAGCCCAAAACAGGAATAGTAGGGAGGCTGCAGGACAGCAGTGAGGGTTTTGAGAAAGCCTTGTAGGAGATACAACATGTTTGTAATCAGATCAGAAGACACGGCCCTGGGTAATTGGGGGCCAACCTCCATTCCCACCCATACTATCCACCAAACCCGTCACAGAGGGTCTGCCCTCAGGTTTGGCTTTCTGTTTAAGCCAGCTCTCTTCCACTCCCTACACTGTCACCCCAGACCTCGGGCATGCCAGGTGCGTATTGAAATCCACACTCACCAAAGTATGTGTTTAATTCAGATTTATTAAACTGGTTATTATATAGATGATTAGAAACATATTTCTGGAGATTTAATGGCCACAGAGCAGACAGAGTTGTTAATCCTCTATAAATATGTTTTTAATCATGCCATTATTTAACATACAATAACTGTCCTATTAAATATAATGTATAGTTGGCAGCCTGGACAGAAAGCATTTCAGGCTGGTTTTTTTTCCTGCAGACTCATTAAGTTTTGTGCTTGGGAGATAGGACAGATTTTGCACGTGGACTTTACTAAAGTGACAAAGAGAAGTTGACGGATAGAGATGTCAAAGAAATCAGAGAAAAATAAGGCTGGAAGGGACCATCCCAGACAAGTATTTGCTTAGCCTGGACTTAAAAACTTCCAGTGACAGAGAGTCTGCAACCTCTTCAGCTAATCTGTTCCACAGTTAGAAAGTTCTTCCTAATATCCAGCCAAACTCTGCTTTGTTGCAATTGAAACCCCTTACTTCTTCTGTCGTCTCTGCAGAAAGAAAGAACATTCATCACTGTCCTCTTTGTAACAGCCCGTTGGGTATGGTGTATCCTGTCAGCTGGTCCAATAACCACAGGGCTTCTAAGCCGCTGAGAGTAGAGATAGAAGGTATTTTTGCCTGTGCTGTATGTGAAAGATGGTGTCACCTAGTAAATAAGGTGCTTATCTGGAAGTCAGCAAACTTACCGCTGTGTTCTCATCCTGGCTCTCTGCTTGTCTAATATCTGACTCTGGGCACTTCTCTGTGCCCATCTCTGCTTCCTCACGTTGTCTCTCATCTAATTAGCTCATCAGCTCTTCGCTGCAGTGGTGACGTCTAGCCACGGCAATAAAGATAACCCAACTCAGAGAATATTGTTCACTTTTCAAACACCTAAGAAGCCTTTTATTCTGGGGGGGTTTTCAGTTTTAATTAAAAAAAACCCAGCCAGAATAAAAACTATTACAGAACATCTTGGGTGAAAAACCCTTTTCATGGAAAGCATAATTCAGTAGGAAGTTTTGACCAAGTCTAGTTTTTTAGACTCTTTAAAGGTAGCAAAACTTTTAATTTGCTTTCTTGTTTCCTACCCCTCCTTCTCCTTCTCTCCCTTGCGGCACTTTCTGGGCCCATGCCAAAAAAGAGATGGTTGTATAGTACAGAATCTGGTAGGCCAGCCAAAATTTTTTTAAAAATGAAAGCAAATTGCAACTGCATTTGGAAATGTCAGAGTTGTTCCTGTTTTGCAGGGTGCACAAAAGACCCTTTCTTTGGAAATTTTTCACAATATTTTTTTTATCTGAATTTTTTTATCAGGATTTTTTGTTTGCCAGGAATGTTTTCCAGTAAAAAGGGCTTAGTTCCCTTGTGGCCTGAGAGCTAAAGGGGACTTGTAACAAACCCTTAACAGCAGGTTCCAGCTGCAAAGCTGCACCTCCTTATAAATTCGTGAACAGCAAGGTATATGAATGCACTGACATAAATACACATAGGGTGTGTCTACACATGTGCATTTACTGCACAGTAACTAAAATTACTGCACAGTACGGGCATACATCTACACTTGCATGCCCATATTGAGGAGTAAATATGACAACTTATGCCAACTTAGGAGTAAATTTGATACCTGGATCATGCTGTGCACTAACACTGTGTATGTGGCTGACTTAACACTGTGTGTTTGGACTGACTTGGGACTAACTTTAGTCCCAAGTCAGTCCGCACACAATCTTACTGTACTTTAATGCCTGCATATGTTGACGCCAGCCTATTCCCTCTTACTATGCAGTAACTTTAAGCTGGCATAAATGCATGTGTAGACATGCCCACAGAGGTTAAGGGACTGCACATGTGCTTATACATGTGTGGATATGTGCACACATACCTATACAGAATGCAGATTTCTATCTAGGTACAGCCCACAAAGCAACAAGCACAAATTCATGGACACACTGTATTTCTGTTCCTATTTTCTCCCTACAACCGCCAGCCATATCAGAACAAGCATTCATACTTCCCTCATTTTCCCAGAGCTATGCCCAGTTCAACGTGCTTGCAGAAACACATGCATACATGAACAACACAAGTGCACTTACCTGCAAATACCATGTGGCAGCCAACACAATACACATATGCATGCATTTGTGCGCGCGCGCACACACACACACACAGGGTATATATAGCCTGTGTGGCACAATGAAGGTGTGAACAACACTAGTAACAGTAGTTGGGGATCTTATTCTCACTATGAGGAGGGAAAAACAAGCATCCCCTGCTCACATTTGGTTGAGGAATAAAGTGCATAACTCAGGCTGACTTCTGAAGTGCTTTCAGAGTTGACATGCTATGATTCCCACCCGGATGACAAACTGTTCCAGGGGACCTGCTGGTTACAGGAAAAGAAGGCTGAGAAAGGAAAGAATTTACATTAAATTAAATTATTTTAACTGAAAAAATAAGCCCTTGTCACAGCTTGAGGCTAATACCTGCCCGATGCCTTCCCAGTGCTTGCACTCAGTGAGAGATGGCTACCATCCTCCTGAAATGTGTGTCAGGAAAGCTAGGCTGAGCTTAGTTTGCTCATTTCAGGCACCTCTGCCAATGAGACAAAGCACATTCTGCAGAGCCAAGGAAAGGGAGAGGATGGAGAAAAAAAGAGGTTGGGCTCCTCCACCTGTGAAAATCAAATTAACTCCTTGCATTCAAGACTCCCAGGTCTTGAGCCCATTGTCTGCCAACTAATGAATCTACCAGAATGGATGAAACCACTCAGCATAGGGACACTTTTTCAATGGCTCTGAAAAGAACCAGAGTTGCAGGTTCAGCTATTTGCAACAGATGTGCTTGTGTAATCCTATAGCTGGAGACTGGAATCAATACCAGGTGACTTGTCATTGCTGCTCTATCAATGTCTGTTATTCCTGTCTGCTTGTTTGTCTTGTCTAGTCATCTAAGCCATCCCCTAATCTAGGCAAGTGGTTCGCAAACTTTTAGCCTTGAGGCACCCCTTGAAAAATGCTAGCTCTTAGTTTTCACTCATTTTTTGACTGCTGAAAAATAATAGAGCAAAATATTGCAAAGAACTCAGAAAGACCAAAGCAAGTCATTTTAATGGGCCACGTCTTCACATGTGCTTTATTGTGGAGTGGACTAATTAGCTACAAAGTAGTGTCACTGTCTACACATGCAGCACTAGGAGGCCATTAATTAACAATGCTGTAAGACAGTACTGTCAGGGATAATAGTGCCGTCTTACAGCGAAGTCATTAACTGCAATTAAACTCACATATAGATGCTGACCACAGACATAAATCGTGCCTGGTCAGCCCAGCAAGCAGGGGGCCAGACTCCTACCTGCCACCTAGCCACACGGCTCCACACTTGCAGCACTCTTGTGCCCCAGCCAGCTTCTCTGCCACCCAACGCCACCACCCAGAGCCTGGGACAGAGCAGAGCAGGGGCAGCCCTGGTATGAACTCCACCCCAGCTCAAATTGCTGCTATCTTGGGGCACATGCAGACGTGCCCAGGAGCAGTTTACTCAGACTCAAATTGCTACAGAGTTTATTGGTTCAAACGAATTGCATGTGTAAATGCACCCATGGATTCCTGCTTGAAATCCGTGTGTTTATCCTGTGAATCATGTTTACAGTGCTCAAAAGTGCTAACATCGTCTGGCACCATGTGGCATCCTTGAAAGGATCTTAAGGCACCCCAGGATGTCACAGCACCTAGTTGATCATTCTTGTGCTCGGCTTTGAGGAAGTCAGAAGGCAGTATTCGTGCTGGGCATGATCCGCTGTTAATAAGACATGTGACAGTGTTTCTTTTCTTTGATTGCATACGTGTGCAAATGCTTCTAGGATAAATACTCGTGTATGCAACATGATTGGTTGAAAAATCAATAAGATTGGTTGAAAAGTGGTTGAAAAGTGTGGTTTTATTGAAAATTTTTCAATATTTTGCCAAAAAAATGTGGAATGCCTTGAAACCAGTCTTCTGTTTTGTTCTGAGTTTTCCATTTCCAAATTAAAATGTAATTGAGATTAGACCTTTCGAATGACCTGCAACAGTTTTGAAAATGTGAAAAATTTGGAAACGTTCGTTACCTCTTTGGGTTGTAATGAAACTGCATTTGGAGACCTTGGTATTTCCCAGCTGGTCCTGAGTAATGACCATGTGTTGGCGTGTGGTGATGTGAGGGGTCATGGGACAGGCATGCCACACACAGGCACATCCAGCAGTTCCCCACCACCCCATCAGTCTTCCAACACATTTGTGACCTGTGGCATCCTGATGTGCCCAGCCCAGGCCCCACACTTAGCCACAATGCACTTCCTCCCTTAGCTATCGCATCATTGCCATCGTGTGCACATGGCAGCATCCCTGCTTTTCCAGCTCCTGGCCCCACACAGAGCTCTGCCAGTGGCTGGACTCTGACCTCCACCATCAGCCCTTCTACTCTAGCCCTGGGGCTTTCCTTGTGCAGAGGCTGCCAGTGGTGTTAAATTATATACGTAGTAGTTTTACATGCACATTAGAGCCACCAAATCCATTAAATTTCTGGCTGAGCCAGGCTGGATCCCATTTCCAGATGTGTAAGGCCCTGAGCCACTTGGCCACTTAGCATTTCACCCCAGAGAAATTTGAGATCCAGAAGCTAAAAGCTCCATCAGGGAAGACCAAGCAGGGGAGGAGTAACAGAGCATCCTGTCCTCCACAACTGGTGCCTCTGTTCTTGGCCAAGCCTGCAGGGCTCATGTTACCCTCCATGCTGCAGTCACTTTACCTGGCTGAGCGGCCTCTCACTTAGTCCTTGGAAGGGAGCCTCTGGCTCCACTTCTCCCCTGGAGGGGGTTGGTAAACCACATGCTGGTTAATAGAAAGTAAAGCCACTTGCTCACCACAAATCATCAGTGGCCTCATTAAAACTAACAAGAGGGAAAGCAAAGCATGGGGTAGCTGGGTGGGTTTGTAGTTTTGATTATCGTTCTTTTCCACGTATTTATTTTTTACACACCTTTCCCAGAGCTCCACTGCATTTTATGAGCTCGGTGGAGGGCTGGCGGGTCGTGGTCATTTTTGCAGGCACTGTTAGCCAAAGAGATGTAGGTGTCAGCCTGTAGAGGTTCATTCCCAAGCACCCAGGAAGCAGAGCAGCTTTATGGTGGCAGGCATTTCTACTGCTTTAGTCTAATATGGGTGAGAGCCATTCCTCAGGAGCACACAACGCTGCTTTCTCCATCTTCCTCCATGGGATCCATGCTGGGGAATGCCTGCCAGCTATGAAGATGAGTGTCCCCGTCCCCAGCTTATCCTTGCACATAGCCCAGGAAGCTTTCCCTGCACACCTCCCTGCCGGTGAGCGTCGATCCTCGCCAGGGAGGAGGCTGCTCTGGGGCTGAAGGCAGGTTCTGTCCCCATGTCTCACCCACTCTGGCCCCTTTCCTGAGGCTGTCAACCAGGGCTGTGGCTCTCTCCAGGGGGGGAATATGCATGTCATCATGGTCATTATTGTCCAGCCTTTGTCTGCATTGTCCATCTAGACTGGAGGCACCTTAGGGCACCTTCTCATAACACATGCATGTGCAGGACCAAGTTGAGTGGGGCATCTGCCTGCAGCCACAACACAATGACACGGTTATTGTATATATATACAGAACGGGCTGGTTCTGCCCCGAGCCCCGGTGCCGGGGGGAGAGGGGGGTTGTGAGGTGAACACCTGCTTGTAAGGAACAGTGTCCAGAGCCAGCAACTCATTTTCCAAAGGCATGAGAGGAAAAGCTCTCCGGCAAAAGTGCCCCGTGTTGGATTGGAGCCAGTAGCTCAAGATGAAAAGTTCTGCAGCCCAGTTTATCAGCTGTATCTGAGCCAGCTGCATACCCCGAACCAGCACTGTCTGGATCCAGCTACAACCATTGTAGCCCACTTCCTCTCATGGTGGCGGTCCTTGTGGAGCCTACACCCAAGCAGCCTGGTGCTCCATCTCCTTCGTGTTGCTCCCTGTCTCCTATATTGGTCATTGTGCCACATACGCTGAGCCTGCTGCAGCTGCAGCTAGCAGAGTGGGGTCTTGTAGCTCAGTGGGGCCAATCTTTTTGATGGGCATGTTACATCTTAGCCCTCCACCAACCCAAGTGCCATGCTGATCCTCTTCCTCTGCCCAGTTTCCTCTGCTGCTTTCTGCTTCCTGCCGTGTGCTCCCCAACTGATCTCCAGTTTTGTTTGTTTGCTTCCAGCTATCTGCTGTCCTCTCCCTGATCTCCCAAATGCCACGCATGAGGCTGCTCGTGCCGCAGGTTGCCCCCCTCTCCCTCCCCGATTTATTTAGCTCATACAGTTGAGACTCATGCTTTTACACCTTCCCAGCCCCGTGCCTAACAAAGGTTTGCTACCTCGTCTTCCATCTGATGATTTACCTGGGGTGCAAATTTCCTGTCGTCCCCTTGTGGAACACCCTTGGCAGAGGTTGGCAGCCAAAAAAATACCTTCCTATTCCAGCCCAAGGTCAGCCTTATGTTAGGAGGTCTCTGAACAGCTCCAGACAACCAGCTTTCCCAACCCCTCTTTTCTGAAAGCACATGGGCTTCAGTTTCCATGGCTTGCAGCCAACTGAACCACCCCAGACCCCAGCGATTCCCTCTAAGCCTAAAGGTGCATGCCTGTCATCTTACACGATGAGCATCAGCTGGAACCCATTCGGCTTCACTCGGGTGTGCAGGAGGCATGAAGCCAAGGTGAGAAGTTGGCCCAGGATCCAGATCTGTCAGAGCCTGAAAGCAAGACACAGACTTGTGATGTGCAGCCCAGCCAAAAAGAACAGAGGAAAGATCGTGGACGGATTTGGGATTTGTCTGTGTAACCAGCTGACTTGTTGGATAAAACAGGCATGTCTAGGCATAACTCTGTGCCTCTGCTCCCGCCTAGGTGTGCTGTGCTGACAAACGTACCTGGTGCCCTCAGGTGTAACGCACCTGCCGTGCGGCTGAATGGAGCAGGTGTCTCGAGGTGATACGCACCATCTGTGCTGCTGAATATGTGAATTGTCTATGGTGGGGAACACACTTACTGGCACACAGAAGGTACCACACATCTCCATGTAGAGTTGCCTGTCATACTACTGATAGTGCGATGTGTGCTGAGATTATGTAGACCCGGTGAGTATTCAGGGCCACGTATAACCTGACTCTCCATGGACGCTGCGGCAGCACAGATGCTGCAAGGGGAAGTCCTCCCAGAACGGGTTAACAAGCAGAGCATTTCCAGTCAATTCCAGCTGCTTTTATCTTCCCTTTCCGGCTTCCGTGTCACAGTCTGCCGTGCTCCAACGGCGTCTGGTAGCACCGGAGCTGATGTCCCTCCCAACGAGAGACGAGTGTTGGAGCGTGCACTGTTTGCTTTGGAAGGAGGCAGGCTTTGTCTGCAGAGCTGCAGGCCAGTTTTCCAAAGCCCACCTTGTAATCGTTCCTTGCCTCCCTGCTCCCTGGACCAGTTGTCTTTCAGAGCTGGCTACCTGGGCAGCTGACACAGCCAAATACATTCTCCATGAAACGCTATTTTCGGGAGTGACCTCACAGCGTGCTGGCATGGCAGGAATACCATGTGGGTGGGATCTTTGGTTGCCGGCAGACTCAGGAATTAGGACTGTCCAAGTACAGAAGGCACAGAGCTCTTCTCTAACCTCTTAAGTACATCACCTTCCAACACAGCAATTTTCCTTGCTGCTGAGCTGGCCTAGGACTGGCTTCCCCTACAGGCTAGGACTTCATGGGCCTTCTTTCTAATGGTGAGAGAAGCCTGCAGCCTCAGCTCTTGTGTGAAAAACCAGCTCTGTTGTGAGACCTAGGATACTTAACCCTGGAAGACAGGAGCTGTTGGGTGCTAATCCCATCACCACCATCAGCGTCCTGCGTGGCCATCTCCCCACTGTGTGTAAATGGGTATCAGAATCCCTGCCCCATGGCAGCACAGGGAGGGATTCAGTAGAGGGCACTGCTAAAGGGCTTTGAAAACCTTAGGTGTTACTGGGAACCAGATCATGGGAGACCCAGGCACCAAGGAGCTGCTACCGAGGTTGTGTGATCCATGCAATATTCTTGGGTCTGAGATATTCAGTTGCGTGTCAATCCGATACACCAAGTGCTGGAAGAGGAAACTGAACCCATCTGGCTGTTGAACGGCCATGGGCCTAGAAGAACTTCTCATGCTAGATAGAAACTGTTGGCTGAGGATGAAAGGACGCTGCTGAAGGAGTGTCCCAGGGACACACATTACCTCACTTCCTGCAAGAAGACACCACAACCAATCATCACCTGGGAGCAACTTCCTTCCATGCAGCCAGCTGCTTCCCTCTTTGGCCAACTGTGGGATGAAACCTGAATCCCACCCTGATTTCTTCACGGGTTCCCTGCCCGATGGTACTTGCCACCTTCTGACCATGGGCCTTGGCTGCCATGATTGCTTTCAAAGCAAGGTAGACTATTCCCAACCTTACTTTCAGGTCTTTGGGGGCATTTTTACATGTGCTCCGGGGGTAGGGAAGATCGCTTTAATTAGAGCAGTTAATTAGCACGCTCCAGCAGACTCAATTAATTGAGTCCGCTCTGACGTGCTATGATTACAGCACGTTGGAACAGCCTCCTGGAATGTCTGCAGGTACCCCACATTTCTCTGAGCATTTGCTCACAGGATCTCACCAAGTGCTCACACCTATGGTACTTAAACACACACAACCAGCCTTATTTGTATACTACAGTAAGGAGCCCTTTGTCAGGCCCTAAGGACCCTGCAGAGTCTTACCCCATCTTCGCTGTCATTCCTCTGTTTTCACCTTTCCTCCACTCCCTTGGACTCATGCATTTGCTCTTCTCACCCCCTACAATCCCTTTTGCCAACCACCTCTTTAGTCCTTTCTTGCTCCTGAACTCCCAGTTTGACACTTTGCACAGTTAGTCATGCCACAAAATATCTGAGGTGATAGCAGCTGATGTTGAAAGAGTTGGGTCAGAAAACATTTTTCCCCCCTAGAAAATGTCAACTTCTAATTAAAGCAATAAGAACAGAATATTTTTGGCCAACAACCAAATGCAGTTGAGATTTTGCCAAAGGTGTTTGACGGCACTGCTACGAAGTACCTCAGGTTACTGCGCAGCCATTTAGTACTTATCTATACAAGTACTAAATGGCTGTGCAGTAATGCCTGCACAGCCAGCATCTCATGTGTCCGTGGCCAGTGAGAGGTTTCAGCCTGTTGCTTGTGAGCAAGACACCCCTGCCCCAGCCACAAAGGCTTGTATCTGACTGTGCACAAGGGCGGAAGGGGCTGTTTTCATAACCCAAGCTGTCAGCAAGTGCCAGGCAAGAGCTTTCCTTTCGCCTCTTCCAAACTCAATCATGGGTGACAGCTCACTCTGGCTGGGCCACGGGGATGTGCCAGACAGATGCAGCCCCCATGCACTAAGTAATGCCCTGTTACCTACAGCACTCACAAGCCAAGAGGCCTGGTGAAAAGAAGAGCCTGAGCAGGAGGCCAAGTGTAGGTCACAAGGATGATCTACACCTCCTGTATTTCTAATTCAGTCTTATTTCTCCCTATTCTCTCTGATAGATATTTAAGCTAGAATGATCAGGCTTCACAGCATTGCCCAGAGATCATGGACCAGCAGGGAGGAACCTTTAATGATTGCTGCATTGTTATAGCCTCCACCCAGGGAGGATCTCAGAGCGCTAGGCAGGCATTCACACAGTCCCACTGCAGAGTAGATAGTCTCACTCCAGTTTTACACCTGGGAAAACTGGGGCATGATTCAGGGACTTGCCTAGGCTCACATAGGAAAGCAGAGGTAGAGTGGAGACCTCAGTCTCTGTTCCTTGTTTTGATCATTTCCCTCCAGACCTAGGGATATAAACCAAGGAACTTAGCTTCCAGTCCTCTAACCATGGGACCCATTCCCCACCAGATGGGGGAAAGAACCTACTAGCTACCAGCACTCTCCATCCTTTCTTCAGACCATCATAAGTGCAAGCAAAGGGATTGCATGAAGTCACTCATTCATGATTGTCAAAACTGTGATTGCAATTCTGAGCAAGAAAATGAGAGAAGGTGTGCTGCATGCAAATGGGGGTTTTTAATTGGTGATCGGTTCTGACTAGCACAGTGATGAACGCACCTGCATCATGGGTGCTGGTTGTGAAGAATCAAAGAAGACCTGCGTCCACCTGCACCTCTAAAAATGAAGCAAACAAGGAAGCTCACTAATTAGTAACAGTGCTTCCTTTCCATTCCTTTCTGTGGACCTCTCTGCACTACTGGGCGGCATACTCAAATGGCTCCCGGGGAGCTGGCTGAAGAGCAGAATTTCCTGCTGGGAATTTGAAATTTTCAAATTTGGTTCCAGCCGGAATTGAGAGGAAAAGTCAAAATCCCTGAACTGGTCCTGAAACAAGCTATTTAAACAACACCAGCAACCTTTGCAAGACTAATAGTAACACGGTGGGGTTTGCCATAGGCTTCTATGAAAAGGGCTATAGAGATCTGTGGTGTGACTTTAAAATTCAGTGGTATTAGAAAAAACTCTCTTTTCATCCATTCTGTTGGGTCTCCTAAAGAGCAAAGACCCCTTGGTCTCTCAGCCTCAGGAAAAGCCAGTTGACAGAACCATGCTCCTTCCATTGTTCATTTTAACTCGGCTGCAAGGTACCATAACCCAGCAGTAAGGCAGCTTCTGGTAATCTTGCGGCCTGCATCTCATTAAGCTTTATTAAGCACCAGAGATCTTGAGTTGCAAGGGCTGACTGATGGACCAGTAAGCCGCTCTGTTAATTCTGCAAAGTGAGAAAATACTACAGAGCCTGGTTGAGTGGGTTGGGGGAAGGTGCTCAGCTTCCAGGAGCTGTTTTGCTAGGCTTCATTCTTCACTGCAGAGCCCCTGTTGAACCCAGGAGTGGCTGAGTTAATTCCAGTGTGGTTTAACTGGATGATCTTGGTCTTTCCTAACAGGAAATCATAAGACCTAGCTGGATCCAGTGGGCTGTGCATGGTTAAAGCTATATGAAATAGTGAGAGAGGGGGATTGGCACATGAACCAGGTATAACTTTGGGGAAAGCTAGAGTTTTTGTAATGTTTGCTCCACATTCCTCTGACCCCTGACTGGGTTGTGGTGCAGTTTTGATGGCCTGTTTGGACAGAGTAGGCATTGAAAGCTTCATTGGAGTGAAGCAATACTTGTAAATGGGTTTGGAGTCCCATGGTGAAGCTCACCAAAGATTATTCCACCAGCACCCAAACTCACAGTGCAAAGATGAGCTCAAGGACTAGAGTCTGGCTTGGGATTTTGGACACCCCAGTGTTCACAGGAGATTTGGATCAGAAATTTGGTTGTAGACTCCATGACTTTGGATGGCAGTTCTGGTCGCATCTGTATTATCGATGAAGTGCTTTGCACCGACAAAGCAAGTCTTTCTGCCTTCTTCCATGGGGTGTTGCGGTTCCAGAGTGTTACAGAGACAATCCCCGAGCCCTTGCTTGCTCATAGGTTTGGCTGTAGCTGTGGCTGAACCCTTGGTCTTTCTCTGTATGCTGGCAGGGAGCTTTCTCTCAGGAGTCAAAGCAATCCACTGCTGACCCAGCAGTGATGTGAGCTTCTGTCTTGTGCGTGCCGAGAGCCGAAGGTCTGAAGCTGATCAGCTCAGAGGAATGTTGTATGTCTGGGAAGCACTTTGCTCATCGTGTGGGGGGTCTCTAATGCTCTTGGTACAGCACCTGCTAATCCTTAAAGTACAGCTAATTAAGTCTAATTATCAGTACAGGATAGGAAAACTCCTCATCCCCTCCGCACGCATCCCAGCACATCCAAGCTCCTCTCTCCTAATTGGCAAAGGCAAGCTGTCATTTTGCAGGGATTTGGAATGCAAGCTGTGTGTCTCTGCCTCAGATTATCGGCCTCTGGTTTTAAACTGTCTATGGCCGCCCACAAACTGAAAAGACAGCTCCCTTCCGCTGCTGGGGCCGTCCCTGCAGGGAGCTGGGTGGGAGCTTGCAGTAGTGCCTCGGACTTCTGCATCCATACCTGCTCCTCTTCACTCTTCTTTCCTGCCTCCCTGGGCTCGTTCAGATGAGCATGCATGTAGTTGTGCCGCTGTTACTTGTCCTCAGGGAATGCCTGTGCACACGTGCTCTGGTGTGCAGCAAGTTGCCCTGGATGGGGTAGAGCCTTGTCTGGGCTAGCCTTGTCAGGGGGCCTCCTGGGACTCCAGCGGCACCAATCTGGGCACACAGAGCCTGGAGTGTGGCTCTGGCTGGCCAGGCTCTTATTTTGAGTGGTGCTCGCTGCTGCCATATGCACCACCCTGCTTTTTTCTGCTGCAGGTTTTTTTTGACACCAGGGTCTCCCAGTGTCAAAAAACCCCACCACGATGCATATTAGAAGCATGGTGAAAGCTTACGTGTGTGGCATGTGCACTTTGCGGTGCCACAGACAGGTCTGCAGTGCCACAAACTGCACGTGCATACTTATCTGGATGTGTCCCCTTTGTCTTTCTGTCTTCTTCCTTAGTTTTGCTGCTACAGGTGAAAACAAGAGGAAAGAAAAGCTGGGCTGCATATAGGAGTGGTGCAGCTTGCATACTTCTCCACCCCTGAGTATCTCAGGGCACCTGACTGGTGGCTGGCATGGGATTTTTCACAGGGATTCTTCTATCTCTTTTCACCTCCTTCATTGGAGTGCTTTACGACTTACATAACTGTGTGTAAATTGTTCTGAGATTCTTGGTAGAAGAGCTAGAGCAGTGCCAGGTATTATGTTAACACCAGGGCAACAGGGGTTTTAATGGGCTATTTGGACAAGAGTTTTGAGTGACTGGATTTAGGGATGTGAAGGATATTTGCTAGTTTAGTGCTTGTCACACATGGGTGAGAAGCTGGGGACTACTCTTGTGTATTGTCCCGCTAATTGACTTGAGAGACTAAGCTTAAAAAACTGCACTTGAGCTGAACCCATGAACAGGAGCTGGTGTGCCCACTGCTGTCACATGGAGCATGCCACCTAAGCCTAGTGCCCTCTGAGTTGGCACGTGAGACTTGTTAAGGGTGTGCACAAGCACTTATCTGTGTATGTCTCCCTCTAGCAGCAAAGTTTTCATAACGCTCCTTTCACAGATACACTCAGCTCCAGAGGCCTGTGCTTTTGGACTTGGGGAACATGGGTTTTGTCTTCAGTGCCATGCGTATGGTTTTAGTGGGTAACCATGAGTAGCCGCAAATTTGTTACCTATGCTATGTGGACAGTTAGGTTTGAAACTTCAGGCTTGTGTATATTCCTTACCTTTGTGGCTGGTATTTTGATCTCAGTTGAACCGTGATCCCAGTCCTTACACATACCCCCTCAGACACATGCATGTTATCTATAGACAAACCTCATACTTTTTGGATCTGCTAAGCATCCAAACGTTTGGATTCTTATCCAAATCACTGGAGACTGCAAACCCAGTCTAGAAGTATGTTAGGAACCAGCTCACTAGACCTCATTTAGAGCTTGGAAGAAACCAGGATAGCTTCTGGGAGCTAAATACTTTGCAGCATCTGAACCCTAGTAAATGTTATCCCTAACTAATAATTTGTCTGGCTCTAATTAAAGCTACCCAGTGCTGTTGGCTCGCTGTATCACTGAATGCCAAAATGTTCCCATTTTCTTTTTAGTTTGCAAGAACTGAAAAGTTAATTCCACCTCATATAACACAAACTGCCTCCCAGTTCCCTGAAGTAATTTCAATTAGAAACAGGTTTCCCTTCCACTTCCTGTCCCAAATTGTTGTGTAGTGATGCTGTGCACTGTTATGCAGCTGCCATGATCTGGCCCAGAGCTGAGTATATTTCAGGGCTTGTGGATGGAGAGATTCTTATATCTCTATTTTACCTCCCTCATTGGAGTGGTCTGAGACTTAATTAACTGTGTATAAATTATTCGGAGATCCTCAGTGGATGAGTGCTAGAGCAGTGCCAGGTATTATTAAATGAGAAATCACAAACAAAGGATTAGATGATTTCAAGTGGGGATTGCTCAGAAGATGAATTTCTAGGCAACCAAAATCCTGCCTTCACGCCCACCCCCGTGATGAAGAGGAAAGGCAGAGAAAGGCAGGCTAAGCCAAAACAGCAATCACTGGCTAGAGGGCCCAATTCCAGTGTCACAGCATAAATCTGGAGCAAGCCCCTTGAAACCTAGTGAATCAACTGTGGGGTATTTTTGCATCAGGAAATCTATGAGTACAGGCCCCCATGGGCAGCCAGCCAAAGAAACCATATCATGTGGCACGTAACAGCTCCGTTGCTCATGGACACACACGCACACGGGCAGTCGCAGATGTGTGAATACGAGTCCTGCTTGTATGGATGACCCCCTACTCAGCCAAGCAAGTCTACAGACAACCCCTACTCAGCCAAGCAAGTCTACAGACATCCCCTACTCAGCCAAGCAAGTCTACAGACAACCCCTACTCAGCCAAGCAAGTCTACAGACATCCCCTACTCAGCAAACCACAAAACAATCATGGGAGTTGCAGCTTGCCCCTGTCTTTTCATAATCACAGGCTGCCAAGAAAAAAACAGAGAAGTTAGATCCCGGAGATCTAATTCAGATGAACTGCTCCCGCACGCCCAGCTCAAAGCCCTTCCTGAGAATCTTCCACAGGGACCATCACATTTTCAATCCAGGCATGTTGCTGTATTTGTCCTGTCCCTGGGCAAGTGGACAGTCCATTTGGGACCGCATTGATTCTCTCCTCAGCTCCATCCAGTACTATCTTTATCCTCCCTGATGTCTGGGGAAAGCACAGATCAGAAAGAACCATGTCCCTTTCCCCTTTTCCCAGAGGAGCATGTCTAGGGGGAAAGAGGCATTTCTGAGCTTGTAGCAAGCTCATGTGAAGTTCCAGTCGGACTTTCTCACGGGAAGATCTGGCTTGGCTTCCACCGAGCAGGCCCAGGGCTCCGAATTACCCCCTGCCTTTGTTTATTATTCTCCATTATTTTTGCATTTTTAATCTCCTCGGCATCTATTTCCCCTTCCCCAGAAAAACCAAGGCCATGAACACACAACAATGACAGAAGGCAACAAGTGAGCTAAACCTGTCACTGTTCCCATCCCAGTCCCAGCGTTGCTCTGAACCAGCCCAGAGTTTGGCACAATCATCATAAGCTTGTAGAGTAGCAAATTGGGCCCTAAGCAAAATGCTGAAATACTCACTCGTCTTTAACTTCGCTTGACCATGAAGGGATGACGTTCACATGTGTAAGTGGCGGGGACTGGTCCAGAGTCCTTAGATACAAAACTGAGGTACATGCATGGTTAGGGAGAATCCAGCAAGTGACGGATGAGAGAATTGTGTCCTGGCTTTGTTTGGGATTTCATGCTTCCTTTTCACGCATACCCTCCCACCCAATGTAAAATCCCCCCGCTCCCCCCACATTATAGGCAAATCCCATTTATCCAGCTGAAAATGAACTTATGCTATAGGGTTGTTGGTTGTAGTCGTGTTGGCCTAAGGGCATAGGCAGACAAGGTTTGGGTAGGCATGAGAACTTTTATTAGACCAACTAAATAGTTGGAAAAATTGTTCTTTGCAAACTTTCAGGCCGAAACACCCTTCTTCAGGCATAGGGAGAGTCTATTGGTGTTTGTGTGCTCTTCCAGGGAGAAGAGAACCCAATATGCCAAGTACAGGTCTGTGAAAATACAAATGCATGGCAGCGAGGATCTGAGGGAATAGGAGACTATGGGTGTGAAGCCAGCCTGGGTCTGTGAATGCAGGAGACCAGTGGATGTGGTATACCTTGATTTTAGTAAGGCTTTTGATATAGTCTCGCACAACATTTTCACAGGCAAGCTAAAGAAGTATGGTTTGGATGAATGGACTGTAAAATGGATAGAAAACTAGCTGAAGCATTGGGCTCAGAGGGCAGTAATCAATAGTTCAATGTCTAGTTGGCAGGTGGTATCAAGTGGAGTGCTCCAGGGGTCAGTCCTGGGGCTGGTTTTGTTCAATGTCTTCATTGATGATCTGGAAGATGGCATAGAGTGCGCCCGCAGCGAGTTTGCAGATGGCACCAAGCTGGGAGGAGTACTAAATATGCTGGAGGGTAGGGCTAGGATTCAGAGTGACCCAGACAAATTGGAGAGGATTGAGCCAAAAGGAATCTCATGAGGTTCAACAAGGACAAGTGCAAAGTCCAAAGAATAATCCCATGCACTGGTACAGGCTGGGGCCTGACTGGCTGGGCAGCAGCTCTGTAGAAAAGTATGTGAGGGTTACAGTGGGCAATAAGCTGAATATGAGCCAGCAGTGTGCCCTTGTTGCCAAAAAGGCTAATGGCATACTGGGCTGCACTGGTAGGTGTGCTGCCACCAGATCAAGGGAAGTGATGATTCCCCTCTATTCAGCACTGGTGAAGCCACATCTGGATTACTGTGTTCAGTTTTGGGCCCCCCACTACAGAAAAGATATGGGCAAATTGGAGGTAGTCCAGCAGAGGACAACAAAAATGGTTCGGTGGCTGGGGGATATGACTTGTGAGAAGAGGCTGAGGGAACGGGGCTTATTTAGTCTATAGAAGAGAAGACTGAGGGGGGATTTAGTAGCAGCCTTCAACTACCTGAAGCGGGGTTTAAGGAGGATGGAGCTTGACTGTTCGCAGTTGTGGCAGATGAGAGAACAAGGAGCAATGTCTCAGATTGCAACAAGGGAAGTTGAGGTTAGATATTAGGAATAATTTTCTCACTAGGAGGGTCGTAAAACACTGGAACAGGTTACCCAGAGAGGAGGTGGACTCTCCATTCTTGCAGGTTTTTAAGACCCAGTTAGACAAAGCCTTGGCTAGGATGATCTAGTTGGAGCTGGTCCTGCTTTGAGAAGGGGGTTGGACTCGATGACCTCCTGAGGTCCCTTCCAACCCTCATTGTCCATGATTCTATGATTTTATGACTGCAGGGCCAGCTAGCAACATGAGGCAACAACGGTTGAGTTGTGGATGGTTTGCCAAGAGACAGCTTGAGGACAACTTAAGACAATTTGATTATCTTTGGAGATATGGGGGTCTATGATGTGCTCATCCATTAGTCTCAATTGCTAGGCTCTGGTTCTGATTCTTCAGAGATCAGAGGAATGAACACACCTATTGTACACACAGTGGAAACTGAGGCTCAGAAAGGTCCAAGTAATTAGTCCAAGGTCACTCAGACAGTTTGCAGTAGAACTGGGAAGAGAATTCAGAGCCCTAACTGAGACTTGTGAGCTCACCTTTGTTCCCTACTTATTCTTTAACATATATTGACAGTGCATGGGATGGGCAGTGGGGGGGGTCATTCCAAATTGAAATAGCTGGAGAAGCTATAGCTAATACCTACATACACCAACAGAGATGTATGCGTGCAAGAAGCAAGGCATAGCTGGAAAAGCTTGGGTCAGCACTGAGGTGCCCTGCAAAGGTGTGTGTAGACCCAGGACTGAACTAGCAAGAGGGTGAGGTGCACTGACAGAGCTGCATGAGGCCTGCGGTGAGAACGCTATGGGTTCGTGTGTGTCTGGACCAAGGCGCTGTGTAGTATAGTTCGGTAATTACTGATGAGGACTGATATGCTCTGGCAGAGCAGTGCTTGCAGAGGTAGGGAGCTCTAGACCAAAGCAGCAGAAGTTGCTGCAAGTCGAGGCTGAAGCGTATTACTAGAGACGATGAGTGGAACCAGAACTGGAAGCTGTGGTCGGCATTTACGAATCTTGGCAGAGCCGCCAGAGGGAAGCCTGCCCAGCACCTGCCAGAACTCTGCTTGGCTGCAGCTAGCACCGTCCATCCTGTTCTCTCATGAGCAGTAATTACAACAAAAACCATGTGAATACGAGCATTGTCTCTAGCTCTGCTCGCCGACCCAGACGGGGAGATACTGCTCTCCTCCCCTCTGCAGTCAGCTGGATCGTGCGGGGGCTGGAGCCACCCCTGCTTAGGAAGGAGAAATTCCTTTGGAGCAGACATGCAGCGTGCTGGGCCGGCTACAGCTCGGGGGTATGCAGTTGCAACCAGGAGAAATACACGTAAGATATGTTTCTTGGTCAGTCTGCCCTGTTTAGATTGGCTCCACTGTTCACTGAGGAATTAGCATGTGGCACGAACTCTCCAGTGCAGCACAATCACTCGTGCCACACTAAAGAAATGCTCCAGCTGCAACCACAGATCCAGCGTCCTGGCGCGCACAGGGCTGAAAGGGGGCTGCTGGGGAGGCAGGAGGATGACCCGTCACAGGGCATGCCATTGCCTTGTTCCCCTCGGTGGCTTGGATGACACAATCCATTGTCCCCCTCAGCCCTCCCTCCCATAGGTCCTAATCCTGACTCTGCCGGTGACTTGCCAAATACCCCTGCAGAAGTGCTGGTCGTTGGCCAAGTTACTGAGCACGTTCCCCGCTACCCTCCTCTATTTCATATATGCCCCACTTCAGAATAAGGGAGTCTAATTCATGCTTTCAAAGCACTCTGAGATCCTTGGATAGAATTAAGATACCTTTGCTAGGCAATGTACAGCTGAGTTGTAATACTTCTCACTGCACTGGGGAGAGTCATGGCTTAGACAGACGGACCCAACATGTAGGCTTCTTGTTCCCAGCAATGGCTCTACCACGTAACCAAAGCAGTGAGGATTAAGCTGAGGGAGAAGAGGAGGCCGCACAGAGGCTAGAGACAAAAGAAGAACAAGCCAGTATCACTTGCCACATCCAGCAAAGAAGAACAGGTCATTTTGATGTGCCAACAGGACTACCGGCGAGCCCAAATGAATCCTGAGCGAGCGCATTACAGCTGCTGACAACAGCTGATTTTATTTATTCAGATGAGAACAATTTTCTCTCACTTGCACTTTTGACAAGCTGAACCTGGAGGCCTCTGCAGCTGGCCTGCCAACAATAATAAGCGGGAGGGGCATGGTGGACAGGGAGGCATATCTATTTCCAATTGAGCCGTCAGCTGGGCTCAGGGTTGGTTGGATGCGCTGTCCTGCTGATTGAATTCCCAGGCTGTAACTTAGAGCTATAGCTTGGGGTTTTGAAAAATCTTTAATGAGTCTCTAAATAACCATTAGCTGCTCCACGTGAGCGTTTCTTTTTTCAGAGATGAAGTGAGAAATAACTTCCCCTACTAGCCATGTACCAGAGGCCCTGATCCTGCCATGTGCTGAGCATCCCAGCTTGCCTGCTGATTGCTGGGACAATGGAGAGCCCCCTGTTCGCAGAACAGGGTCTTGAGTTACTAAGTGAGTTGCAATTGCATTTTGCAGTTTGAAAGGGAAATACACCCGTTTTGTGGAGGCGAATGCATCTAATTGGGTGGGGAGGAGATGATTGGCACCAGGAATAGGTGTAAAAACAGAAATAAATGTGGTCTCTGCATATCTGTTGCTTAACACAATATATGACACAATGCCAGCTGCTGCTTCCTATACCTACGCCCAGACAGACAAGTGAAGCACAGTACGCGAAGGGCCTGAGAAACAGCTGGTGTTGATCAGGACAGTATATTTGTATATGGTCCCATGCCCCTGCCAGCTCCCTGGCACACATGTGGGCCTTGAGTTTTCTATGCTGGTTGTGGAGTTGATGCTTACTTTTTTTTCCATCGGAAGATTGCAAAGGAAACTACATAAAGGGAACGTCATTGAGCTTCCTTGCCTATCTGTTGATATTTTCACACAAGGAGACATTAGGCCTCGATTGTCTCAATGGGAAATTTGCCTGAACAAAAACTACTGAAGACCCTCAGCATTTGGTGGGCTTAGACTCATTTACTATGCCAAACTGTCATACTGGGCTGTTCTGTGCACGCTCTGTTGTGAACCAGAAGTAGCACAACCTGTTTGCACGGGGCTGCAGGCAGGCTAATTACTGCAGCTGAACAGCAGAACGTGCCCTGCAAACATGGTTATACCGCTTCACACTTGGGAAGTAGCAGATGTGGGGCTGCTCGGTATGGCACAGTGAGTTTATGGTGCAGATGTGGCCCAAGAACCAGGGCAAAAATGACACGGAGAGAGGGCTCTCCTGACTGCGTAGCATAAGTTCACAAGGCTTTTCGGGTAGATGTGATATCTTTTAGTAGACGAAGTAAATAGTTGGAAAAATTGTTCTTTGCAAGCTTCAGGCACGGACACCCTCCTTCAGGCATAGGGAGGGTCTGTTGGTGTTTGTGTGCTCTCCTGGGTAGGATAGAAGCCAATATACAGAAGGCAGGTCTCTGAAAATACAGATGCGTGGCAGGGAGGATCTGAGGGCATGAGAAACAATAAGTCTCACACCTATTGTCTCCCATATCCTCAGATCCTCACTGCCATGCATTTGCATTTGTTTCTGCACTCTCAGTCAGGCTTCTTTAAAGCACAGCCAGCTCTCCTGGACTCCTCTGCCCCTCAGTCGGCTTCCCAGGGGATCCAGCCCATAAGTTCCCTGAGCAAATCAAAGCCTGCTTTTCTGAAGTCCAGGGTCCTTACTCTGCTGCTCTCCATCCTTCCTTTCATCAGGGTGTCCTAAACTCAATCATCTTGTGGTCACCGCTGCCCAAGTTGCCATCTGCTGCTACATTTCCCACCAATTCTTCCCTGTTTGTGGCCACCAGGTCAAGAAGACCATGGCCCCTAGTTGGCTGCTCCAGCACTTGCACCAGAAATTTGTCCCCATCACTCTTGAAAAACGTGCTGGATTACCAGTGCACTGCTGCATTACCCTTCCAGCAAATGTTAGGGTGATTGAAGTCCTCCACGAAAACCTAGGCCTGTGATCGGATAACTTCCACTAACTGTGCCCCATGTAGCATTTCTTCATTCCCATAAGACCTTTATGACCCTAATAACTCCCTGCTGGGAGGTTCTGGCTCCTCAATTATTCAGGCAGGGCAAACAGGACTGAAGGGATCCCAAGAGGGTCTTTCCCTTCCCTTCTGTGGGCCCTGGCAGTGACCACCGTGCTGCCCCCTTCCAATCCCAGCTAACCCGTTCACCCTTGCGGGCACTGGGGCAAGTGGGTGTAGATGGAGCCAGACCTGGGGTCCTTAGCTCAGCAGCTGCTGCTCCAACCCTGCTACCTGGGCCACGTCCCTCATGTACTGGCTTCCCTGCCCTCAGCATCCTCCGGCTTGGCAAGGGCTTCTTCCCTGGGGAGAGTCTCCTGCTCCTGAATGGTAGAAGGGCACATGCTCGGGCCCTCCTTGGGTGCTCCAGCAGACAGTCATGCAAGCACAGCTTTGCTGGGTGCAATCCCTCGACACGGACCTGCTGGCTCCCCTGTGGCCGTGGGGATCAGCTCTCCCTCTTCTCCCCAAGGTTTGGCTGCCGGGCTCCTTTTACGCCCAGACCCTTTAAGCGCAGGACCAACCAGGGGGGCTCCTTCCAGCCGTGTGGAGCTGCCCTGCTCATCTGCAGACCAGCCGCCAGGACGCTGGCACTGCCGTGAGTAAGATTTGAGCCTGTCACGCTGGCCACACTGACCCAAAAGAGTTCACAGGTCACATAAATCAACTGCCCATGCTGCAAGAAGCCTGAACTCAAAAATGTTGTACTTGTGTCCCTGGAATAAGCAGTTCAATACCGTTTTTCCTGCGGAGGACCCTGCATGAACACTTAAGAGTTTTTTTAAGGGTGGCTTATTTCCATTTATTCGAAACCTGTTCCTACTTGTCTTCATTTGCACCAAAATAAGCCTTGTTTAAACAACGCCCCCCCCCCACACACACACAGCCTTTTATTCTAGTTTAACAGATATTGAGTTAAATTCACCCTTTAAATTATTACAGTGCCACGTTCAAGAATGACCATGTTCTCAGAAGCGGAGAGCATTCTTCTCAAGTTCTCGTGTGCTCATGTAGTGGATACAGGGCTGGGCCCCCTCTCATTTTCTGGTACACTTCTTGGCTCATGTGGATGTTTATGGGAATCAAAAGATGGCAGGAGCTGAGTGGGAAGAAAGGGCACAAAGTTGCTTAGTTTATGAGTAGCTTTTCCTCCTCGATGTGTGAAGCACTTACCACTGCATTCCTGAAACAACAGAGCTCAGAGCACCAAATGCACCCTTTCACTGCAGGGAAATAGGCATCTTTGTTCTTGTTTTACTGCTTATGAACTGTTGTGTGATGAAGAAAATAGGGGAGTAAGTTTGGACCCGAGGGAAAGCGGGGACCTTATAAAAAACGTAAGTGCAACAGAAATTACGAGGCAATTAAAAACCAGGGCAGAGCTGGGACCGTGTCAATAAAAGCCCCAGGAACTGATGTCAGTCCCACACAGGACATGAGGAGCAGGTCTGATTGACGGCCCCCTCCCCACCCCTCGTGACTGTATGGGAATGAGAGCTGGTCTTCTGGGGTCAATCCTGCTGAGATTTCAAGCTTCCTGCCTGAGTTTATTCGGTCCCAAATTAAAACACAGACTCTGCTCCCAGGAGAAACAAGAGACCCCTAGATTTAGGACTATGCGAGTCTTTTCTCGCGTGGGTTCCAGTGTAAATGAATCCCAAACCCAAAGCTTATCCTATTGAAATGAGATGTTAACTTGGTTTTGAGTTAAACTGACCTATTTTCCCCCCTCGAGGCTCACTATACTCTTAAATGAACCTGAGCTATGTAGCCACCAGAGTGGGAGAATATGGTTTCTAAGAGGTACAGAGAGGGAGGGTTTTCTGGTGCATTGTATTAATGCCTTTGCTATTTCACTAGATACCCCTTCAGTCCTGAGGAACCGGAAGGGTTCCTTGCATCTTCAGCCAGTTCTCATCCGGGGCTTCCTCCAAGAATGGGGATGAGAACGTCTGCTGAGTTTTCTTTGAAAGGAATACTTTTGCTTTTATTGATCTTTTTTCAATCGGTTTGGTGGTTTTCATTTGGAGCTATCCAAAAGTGATGGCTGAATCCCCAAGATTAGAATACGGTTCCTATTTAGCAGTTTCAACCTTCGGGTGCTGCTAGGAAGCATATGGAGAGTATTACGCAAACCACTTGAATTCAAGTGCATGATGAGAGCAAGGAGAGTCTGTATGTTATTGCCCAGTGTTGAGCAGGAGAAATTTAGCCTATGCCTATGGTTAGTTCCTAGGCCTTATATGGGGAAGTTTGCCAAAATATTCTAACCATTTTTTAACTTGCCAGAATTTAGCACTGACAAGGCAAAAAGGGCAAACTAGTTGTTAAGCACCCTTTTAGAGATTATTAGTCCACTTTGAAAGCCCTTCTTGTGCATGGCTAGCCCCTTTAAAAACCAAACACAACCACTGACTACTCTAAAATTCCCACCAGTTTTAAGGTGGATGAAAATGTTCCCTGCGTTTAAACAAAGCCTGAGAGCTAAATATAACCCTGGCCTTAAGTCTGAAGACAAATAAATGAGGTGGATATCTGCCCTTTGGCTTGAATGCCTTTGTGTTCAGAAGGCAGATGCATAAATTCATAGATAGGTTCATAGCTGGTAGGTTCAGAAGGGACCTAAGCAGATCATCAGGTCTGGCCCCCTGGCGCTGGGACCCAGCCAGATGCCTATCAAGCCTTCTCTGAAAGACCCCCGAGGTAGGGGAGAGCACCACCTCCCCTGGAAGCCCTTTCCAAATTTTGGCCCCCTGTACCATGAAGAAGCTTTTCCTGACGTCTAGCCTAAATCTGCTCTCTGTCAGTTTGTGACTATTGTTCCTTGTTACCCCAAGAGGCACCTGGTGAACAGAGCAGCTCCGATCCCTTGCTGCACCCCCCTAATGAACTTGGAGGCGGCCACAAGATCACCTCTCAGCCTTCTCTTGCGGAGGCTGAAGAGATCCAGGTCCCTCAGTCTCTTCTCAAAGGCCTTGGCATGAAAACCCACCTGCCAACATGCTGGCAGATGTTCAGCGCTTTTTGAAAATCACCTCAGTCCCATGTTGTTGGGTCCTTACGGTCAACCTCCAAAAAGAGAGTCCAGAAATGACTAGTCACTCTTGAAAATCTGCACCCACATCACTGAGCTGGCCATAGTTTTCCTGCGAGCTCTATCAGGACAATATGGAAGCAAACCAATCATTCTGACCGGCAGTGCTCACCTGGTGATCATTGCAGCCCAGAGCATTCAATCTATGGGAGTGATCATACAAGCTGAGCTCTCGCTGAATTTCATCAGCGCTGTGGGCCCTTGGTGTCTCAAGCTGAGCATCCAAAATTTTGAAGGTTTTGGCCTAAAGATATAATGTGAGAGGCAGCATAGTCAGGAGGTTGTAACCCAGAAACAAGAGTCAGAAGGCTGGAGTTTTATCCTGACTCTCAAGACAGCTTACTTTGCAACCTTAAATCAACGTTGAATTATTCCTCCCAAGGCTGGAAGTTTCCAATGAACTATATTTTTAGCTTTGTTGCCTGCCACGGACAAGAAAGAGTTGCGAAGCTGAGAACATGCACAGCTCAGTCCACCCCTGCTGCCTTCCCAGCTCCATTTTCTCCCCAAGATCATTGGCGTGGAGCCGCAGCATCAACCCAGCGCCTGTCCTGTGTGCGTGGCCAAGTGACACAGCCGTCACTGCACAAGAGGTTCAAACAGTCGCTTTGCCAAATTCTTTGTGGATGGAAGGAAAACAACAGGAATGTTGTTTCTCAAAGTGGGAGTTTTATAAGTGGAATGGCATAATACGGGCAACAAAACCCTGCGGTGAAAGAGATGAGCAAAGCGGACCAGGAAGCAAGTCCATTGCACAACAGCTTTCAGAGTTTCAAAAGTAGGAGTTTTTGCATGTTGGAAAGAAAGCAAAACCTGACAAACAGTTTTGTGAAAGATTTGTGTCATAACATCTGCTTCCAAACCAGAAAAGGTCAGGTCTTGATTTAGGTCATTCTGGGAGAAATTGAAGAGCACACCCTGGATCACAGAAACCCTCCCATTTAGAGAGAATATTCAGTCTCATTTATCCTGATTCACTTTAAGGATAAGGCTGGAGGCACATTCATAATGCATTTATTTATTAATGACACCAGCTCTAGATGAAACTTCCCCAGTTAGAAACCAGAGCGCAGGTCAGGTTCATCAAAATGTTTGCTTATGGTGGTGAACCTTGGGTCAGGACTTGCGGGGTGGGGAATAGCAGCACCAAGAGGCCTCCACTTGCTAGGCACTCTGTATACACAGAAAGGCAGAGGAATTCCCTGTGTCACTGGGCTCACACCGTGTAGACAAGATGGACAAAGGATGGGAGGAGAAAGTGACTCACAGATCAGTGATGAGGAACCCGGGTTTCCTGGCTTCTGGGCCAGTGCCTGAGCCGCCAGACCACACTGTTGCTCATTATTTTGTTTCCTCCTTCACCTCCTCTACAGCCTTAACAGGATATTTCCAATGGGCCATTAAACCATTAATGACACCATATGTGGAGATTGGACATGGCTCGCTTTTGTCTGCCACTCTGAGGCCAATAATTATACACTGTCTCGCTGATCCAATGCATAGGAAAAATCTCAACCGACCTGTTAGTCCCACACTGGGACGAGATCTTCCAAGGAAGGCAAGAGAAAAAGAAGAGGAAACAACTCCAGCCTTCTAAGATCTGACTCAAAACCAAACCGTACAGAGTAGTGCAGAAAGGATCCAGAAGACGAGCTGCCGGCCACATTTCCTGGACCCTCAGGTGGCGTCTTTGGCAGGAAGCCGGGTGCGGCGTGATGCCTTGCAGGCCCTTTGCCATTCAGATTAGGCAATAATTTGGTCCTGTGTCTGGCATGCTAAAAGTGCAGATCTCAGGACACATATTCTAATTCTTGCTTAGCCATTCACCCATCGTGACCTGCTGCAAATCACTCCACGTCTTGATTCGTTTCTCACCTCTTCTTTATCCTGCCTAGGTAGGCTGGGAGTCCTTTGCTGCAGAAAGACTCTCTGACTGTATCTACACAGTGCCTAGCGTTGTGCAGCCTTGTAGATGCTTCCTGATACAAGCTAATAAGCAAGGCTGAAGGAACCTTTCTCTTCTCTTTCCCCCGCACAGTAGCCCTGGATAATGCTGTTCAATGTTGATGGGAGTAGGAATGTGTGAGGCAAGGTCTAAGGCCCTTGCCCTGGGCTAACACTCTGTTTTGCAGCTCTAGTATTTTTATGAGTGGTGTGGCCCGATGGCAGCTCATTAGCTTTCCCACTTGCTTGGTTTATATCTGCTGGCTCTTGCTGGCTTTTTCCACTCTATAAAATGGAAATGCACAAGCATGTGCCCTCTTCTGTGATGGGAACAGCAGTAAAGGAAACTTCCCTGGAGCCCTTCTGCACTCATGCATAAGAGCAGAAGGAAACAGTGCCACCAGAAGGGGACTTCAGTGAGGGGTACGTGGTAGGGCTGGCACATCATGCACAGCCCTGTTAGGGTGTTTCTTCTGAAGGCAGAGATTTCTCCTCCTGCCAAAAGCACCATCTTTCCATCTCCAATTGCACCAGGCAGTGTCAGGCTCTGGGTAGCTAGAGTCTTGCACTTAGTGCAAGGGCCATGCCATGACACTATTGCAATGGAGTTTGGGCTAAAGTGAGTGGTCTGGGGCAGCTGGTATGACTTGGCATTGCAGGAGAAGGCCTTTCATTGAAGGAAGGCTGTTTCATTTGGAGAGGGAGGGACGCGGCAACCTTCTGTGCAAGTTCTCAGCAAGGAGCAGGCTTCCTGGGAACTGCTCAGCAGGGAGACAGACGTCTGTCACTTTACAGGACATTTTACAAGACTGCAGGACATTTGCCCTGCCTAATGCACATCTAGACTGGGGCCCCTCCACCTCCCACAGCCCCCCACGTGTCCAGATGGGGGTCAGGCTGCTCCCTTTCCCCCCACCTCCACCCTGCGCACACCTAGATCAGGACTGCCCTGCCCTTCCTTGTCATCTGTGATGCTTCCAACCCCCATCAACATGTCCAGATTGGGGCCAATCCACCCCACCCCTGCCCTCAGTGGATGGATTGAGGTTGGGCTGCACACACCCCCTGGAGCTGTGTCCAGCCCCTCAGCCGAATCTGGCCCATGGAGGGACCTGGCAGCACCCACCTCGCCCACAGGGCAAAAAGGTCAGGTACCATTAAGTTAAAGTATCCGACACCTCAATTGCAGTGACATATATGGAAACCACTACACTGGACATCCAGAGGTCTATTCAGTAATCCTTCATGTCCCGGACCCTTTTTCATCTACCTTCTGATGGAGGTTTTCCCATATATGCCCCTAAGACAGCAAGGTCTCCTGTTGGAGACCCAAACATGCCTTACTCCTGCCCACAGGAACGTGCTAATGCAACTAGGATCAATGATTATCTCCTTGCCCTTTTCCTCCTCGAACCTCAAAACTGAAGTGGCACCAGGGGAAAGAGGATACTCGGTAGAGAATTTCCCAGAATCCTCTCTTCCCAGTTGTAAGGCCTCTCCCATCTGGAGATAGTGACACTGGCACAAGGTTGGCTCTCGAGCCTCTATCTGCCCAGTCTAGTTTTTCCAGTGCCAGTTCCAAGCCAAACACTGAGGCCAGGTGGTGAGTCTATTTGCTACTATCTATAGAAACAGATAACAAAGTGGCCACGAGCCCCTGCATGGAAAACGTGATTCCTGCCAGAGAACAACTCCCCATCCTTAAGAGCAACGGCAAGTGGGTTTCCAGGTGGAACATGCCTTTATATGCCTCTCATTTAATTGCACAGTGGTGGTCCATGTGAGGCAGAGCTTTAGCTCTGAGCAGGACACAGATGTTCAGTATTAAATGCCAGGAGTCCTATTCAGCCATTTTCTCAGGGTTTTGGTCATAGTAATAATTAAAGCCCTGTGTTTAATAGCTCTACTGAACACGTGCATTCATCCAAATAGTTCCTTATGCAGTGAAACACCCTTCTGGGGCAATAACATGCACAGGTGGTAGTTGATTTTCAGGGTAGTGAGGTTTTCTAGTATATGTTGTAACTGTAAATGTTTCTGGCTTGCTTAGGAAAGATCAACTCATCAGTACTCATCTGCAAAGCAAGAAGCCAGCACAGCTTTGAGAGGACCTCAGTTTTGGCCTGTTGCCCAAGTTTCTGTTGTGACCCAAGTCCTTGAAGCATATTCCCAGGGTGTCAGAATGACCTTCTCAGTCCTGACCTCTGTGGACTTTGATAAACAGGTGGCACTTTTTGTAAGAGCAGGTCAAAAGAGACTTGATGGAATAGTTTTCCACTGGAAAAATGCAGCTTTATTGACATCAAAACATTTAATAGATTTCTAGGGTCGGAAGGGACCGATTAGATCCTCGAGTCTGACCCCCTGCTCTGGGCAGGAAAGAGCGCTGGGGTCAAGTAACTCCAGCCAGGTGCTTGTCTAATCTCCTTGTGAACGCCTCCAAGGTAGGGGAAAGCACTACCTTCCTTGGAAATGGGCTGAGTGTGATAGTGTCAAAGCTTGTAACAGTCAAACCTATTGTTTCTGCGATAGCATTTCGATTAACTTTGTGTAGACTTTTATATTAAGATATCAAATGTCAATAGTACATTTTGTTCCCATATACGAGGCAGTAGGAAAGCCAAAATGATATTAATCAGCATTATAAAAATGAAATATTTGTACCTTATCAGCATGAAACAAAGTGTTTCAATGGCTCTATTTTGCTGTTTCTTTTCTTTTCTATTTTTTTCTTTGTTCCTTAGAAATTTTTGAATTTCAGCTCTCTGTTCCTATTGGAACCACAGGATCATAGGCTGCGTCTACACTTACTGCGCAGTCGCTCTTACTACCGCGCAGTAGCGTCACCAGGCACTAACTGCGATGCAATATTACTGCAGAGTAGTAACCAGCTACTGCACAGTAAGTATCACTAGGCATTGGCAACCATGCTGGGACACTACTGTACATTAATACTGGTTACCGCTCAGTTGTTTAGTACTTGGTTATGCAAGGACTAAATGATTGCTCACTAACAACTTGGCATTGTAAATGCGGCTATAGAAGCGTAGGACTGGAAGGGACCTCAGGAGGTCATCTAGTAGCCCCTGACATGGCAAAATTGTCCCTGTGAATAAAAGAAACGGGAATATTCCATGGAATAGACTTTCTGGTTTTGTATCACCTTTGGTAGGCCTGCCAGTCCAGTTTTGGCAAATCCAGAAGGGATTGCCAAGGGCCTTCTAGTTGAGAATGATGTAGTCTGATGGAGAGAGCACTGGACAGGGAATTGAAAGATCTGCACTCTGTTCTGGCTGACTTATGAAAACGCAGAACACAGTGAATGCCACTAGAGAGCTCAGAAATCATTTAAAGGGATACCCTTCCCCTCCCTACCCCACCCCTCCCCAATTTCTATGCACTACTCTCAAGAACAAATATCCTGTCCATGACGAAGCAAGACTCATTACAGCTGCTTGCTTCTACCTAGTGATGAATCCCAGATTACTTCAGTCCAAGGAACACAGTCTCTCTTGTTGAATTATAAACTGAATCTATGGCATGCTAAAGTCGGGGTCCGTGGCTTCTTTTCCCCTTATCCCCCTTTTTAAAAGCCACGTCTATTAATAAATCATCCTCTAGTCTGAGCCGCATCTCGCTGTTTTAAATTCAACCAGATTTTTTTTGCTGATAAGATGGACTTTGAATTCTTCCCAAGTGCACAGGTTAGGGCCAACAATATCACAGAGAGATTATTAATCATGATATATCACACACCAGTGGGGAAAGCGCACAGCACTTACCGCAAGCAGCGTGTTTCCCTTGTATCAGCATTTATGGGCTGATTATTCGTATCTGACATGGTTAACAAGAGGGGAGATCCAGGCCTCGAACCAGATGTAAATTATTGGAGCCAGCTCAGCAATG